>JAZHYW010012231.1:0-18274 GCA_037355805.1 Ixodes ricinus
TTATCCGCGCAGGGCTCTAGTTATAAGTGGATTGCACTGTAGACGGTGTCAGCGTGTCCTCTCGTCGTAAGAGATTTTAAGAGGTTCCAAGGCACTCTGTCTTAAAAAGTCGCAAGTGTGTGAACGGGCCTTTATGCCCCATACTCGAACGAGAATGGCCAAAAAACATGAAATACGTACTAAGATAAGTGCTGAATATGTTGGTCGACTGGAACTTTGCCCCGCCAAAATGGTGACAGCGGGAAACAAGGCCAGGGAAGCGGGCGTATGCATGCGCAGAAGCTTACTGGAAAAAGGTCCATTGCAGAGGGAGCTGCTGGGGTCCCTGAAGAGAAAACCCAACAGGAAGCCAGGGCCCATTTGCTTGAAGCTAATTAACTTTAACCGTGGTAAAATGTTTCTCTGCTAGCTATTTACAAGTACCTAGCCAAGTTTGACGAGGGCAGAATGAGCGACCTCCATATTTTATTATGGGCGGTAGCTGGTGCCACCTACTGGTTGTAGCGAATGTAAGTAGCTTTCAAGGAAAAGTATGCGAAAAGGAGGGACCCAAGAATGCGCGCTACCAAGTTTTTGCAACGCAGTGCGGCAAACAGCTTAAGAAACAGTTTTAGTTGCGTGTGGTACAGATATTGGGTAAGGTAAAACCAAATTAACCGTTGTTTGGAAAATTTCTAAATGTTTCGCAGTCTGAAGTGAAGACAAGCCCCGTTGAAATTTTGTTCCAAGTTTGAAAGAGAACGATGAAGTTCAGTCTTAGAAATGATGAGCAAGAAGTGAGCAGTGAAAGGCGGATGGTACACCGGCAGCATGGTTGGTCAGCATGTAAGAACTGTATATAACACCATCATAAATTGAAAACCATGTAATTCGGCCTTAGTTAATAGAGACCTATTACGAAATTACCCAAGCACCGAGAGAAGGCTGAAAGTGTAATTCTACGCTCCGCATGTGCTGGCCTTTCCCATATAAAATATTCAAAGTAAATTATCATAATAAGACTTTGACGAACGCGCATGCAAGGCAAAATTTGTTTTAGGCTTTTTCTTTAGAACAGTTACTACTGCAGATGGCAGCATGTGTAACTACACTCTTAGCATGCACCTTGGTGCATGGGAAATTTAGCAAAAGGTTTATTGAGACGCTGTCTGCTTTTCCATGCTATCAATACCGAGCCGATTGAGTCAAGGCAATCCTCGTTTCGAGTGTTCATGTATCGCTCCACTTCAGGAATCACTTGGTCGTTGTCCTTAAAATCCTTTCCTCTTGTTTTGCCACACTGGAAGCATCCGCGCCATTGAACCAGTTTCATAAAATTGGGCGTTGTCCCAGAACAACACTCCCACATTGGAATGGATATCCTTGGCATCGCTTCCATTCAAATGGAAAAAAAACAAAAAAACGGATCACTGCATGTGCTTGGCACCGACGGATGGTGCCATTTTGGTTTCGACTCCCTAGCGGCGTTCCGCGCTACTATAGCATGCGATGTGTACACTGTGCGGAAACTAGAGGAACGAGCGCTCATGTTGATGCTTGTTTGTTACGCTTTTTTAATTTTTTTTTGTGCCGATAATACAAACTTTATGAACGCCCCTCGTATGTTGATCATAGCCACGTGCTGAGGTTGGCAAAGCACAGGACACGTGCCAAGTTCCAGGTATTGCTAGGCTTCGGCTATTGTCGTCACTGTTGTGATTAGAGATGGGTCACTACCCGTTAACACGGAGGTTCAGGCGACTTGATTGGTCATTATGTACTGGGGGAACAGCACACCCGCAAAACAGTCACTCAAGTGCACACACAAAAGAAAGAGACAATTACGCAGTGCTGAGTAACAACTCTCTGGTATATTTACACTTTTTTCTTCATCTTCTTTTTGTATTATGAAATAGGGCCATGGAAAATAATTGGTCTTATTTTCTTCAATGGGAAGCTAAACCGTAAACTAACTCAAATTGAAATTAATGTAAGGCTAGGTAGTCTAGTTTTTTGTGACAAGGCTAAAGACTCAGTACTAACACATCTCTCATGTTTTGCGGTATTCTCTGCCTCAATGATTTCTCAACTAAAAATTAATGCAAGGCTAGGTAGTCTAATTCTTTTTATGATAAGGTTAAAGGCTATGTACTAACACCTCTATCGTTATGTTTTGCGATATTCTCTGCCTCAATTTCTCAATGAGAGAAGCCATTGAGACAGGGAATATTGCAAAACAGAATGATAGATGTGTTAGTACACCGTTCTTAACCTTATCACAAAAAGAATTTCCTGTCTGCACTAACCGTGTACAACGGCAAAAGTGGTAGAACATACATTTTAGCCAAGAGTATGGGATGTCGAACGCTATGCAGGATACTGCTAAAATGAGAGATTGTTTCTGTTATCTCAAATGTGAAGACATGTTGATATTTTTTATGGAAATGAGCTTGTAGTTAGTCAGTTTAGTAAGACAAGCTAAAAGAGGGGGATCGGTGGCCGAGTGGACTAGCGCACACCAGCTCGGAGCACGTGGAGCGAAAGCTCGCGCTGCAGAACCCAGGGGTCCTGGGCTCAATCCCCACCCCTGCCAGTTTCGATCTGCATGAGCATCGTATGCCGGCGTGCGGTCATGTATCACTAGTGCGTGGTGCACATTAAAAACCCCAGGCTAGCAGTTGTTCTGCACTGGCTAATTTGCTCATCTACAGCGAGTGACGCGTCGCAACTTTGAAATGGCTGACCAACTACACGCTGTATAAATATCCACACAACCCCAATTATTATTAAGACAAGCTAAAACTGCTGCGTGGCACAAGCTTTTGCTGTATGTGCCCCGAGCTGCAATACGGTAGGAGGAAAGCCTTGGTAGGTAGGAAAGATTGCATGTTTTATCTTTACTGAAAAATATACTGGTTGAAGTTTCCAGTTAATTAATGAGTTAAAATGGGGAGTTTGTTGGCTGTACAATAGGTTGTACAGGAAAATATATCGTGTTTGTTGGGATGTTAATGGACGTTGAAGACCCTAGGCTAGGAGGGGTACTGCACTGGCTGCATTTCTCACCTACAGCTGAGACACCTGATGCCCACTGAGGCTGACTAACTTCTGGCTGCCTAAACACATGCAACACAATTATTTTAGGGCTACAAAGTGATGTGACTGGGAAACTGTGTGCAGGTTGCATAACATGCCACATGAGAAATTTAGTGCAACTAAATTCTGGTGAAGGGGATCCAGCCACGAAGAGGAGGGGCAAACCAACCGGGAGCAAGCAGGTAGTGGCAAGGGTTGAACAACGGAGTCTGGCGTGTCCCGTGCAAGTCGACTCCGACGATCATCCGGATGAGTGTTTCAGCGACAACCGGACAAACTCTGTAATGACCCGAGGCCCTTGCGGGAATTCTCGGCGGCGACCCAGGACACCTGAAGACGAGAAGCTGGAATGATAATTCACCGGCAGGAGCAACTCTTGGCAGTGACTTGAAGGAACCCACCCAACTATCTTCACTTCTGGCAGGTGCCCGAGGCATGGCCATTTTAAGATTGGTCGGTGCCCACAAGAGGTTGAATCCAGGTGCCACAGTTGGAGCACCTGGATTCGACGACCAAGCAGGTGAACAGCTGGTTTGCCGGAGCTTCAGGACGGTGACAAGAACCGGAAAATCAAGTCCACACAAACAGAGTAGGATTGAAGTTCATTTGCACATTTGTATATATATTTACAGTTTTCCAAATATACTTTCTTTAATCCTACAACGGTCCAGCCAACTCCCTTGTCATTTGATATGGTGACAAGAGGGTCATTGTTCGTGTTGAGAGACTGCTTCATGCCTGTGAAGGCCTAGGTAGGTTGAAATATTCAAACGAGGTTGCACTGCTTCAGGAGAGACGCAGTCAACCCGCATTATTCTAGAAACAAATTTTGAAGTTGCAGATTTTGTGATACTTTACAAGAGCATGCCAAAGCTTTGATAAGTGTCCCTAAAGTGTGACTATCTTATATTTCGCATACAACCGTGTTAAGGTCCTTCGCAAGCGAACCTGTGCGACTCCGCGGTACTCGTGCCAGTAAAATTTGGCGTTGCAGTCTCCCGCGGTGCGGAAACCCTTCGGACAGTTGAACGAGGTTGGCTGCCATCGTAGGCAGTTTCTCGGATGTGCGCTACTCGCGGCCGAGCGCCAGTCTAAACAACTGTTTGTGTGGGACTGGTTCAGGTCGTCTGGCATTGTACGTACCTTTCGAACACGACATTTCACGTTATAAATGCAAACGAGTCTATCGTCTTTTCTCCAGCTAAGCTTAGGCTTCACTAGCTCGGCGTACAATACAAACAGTAACGCCTCCATCAAACTGACACTGGCATTCTTGAGTACGGCGTGTTTCATTGCACGGAGATGCTCGAGACTATAAAAACACAGTGACATGAACTAGAAACCACAAACCTTTGGAAGCGTGCGAGATCCGAACGAAAAACCGCGCGCACAACAGCGTAGCGTAAACACGTCCGCCCGCGTCGTCTCGGGAGTGCAATCGCATCTTTGGACGTTATTTAATGCTAGCGCAACGACTTTTGTTCCTAATTAAAAGCATCGCGAACTATTTTAACCATTATTGCACCCCGCGCAAGTGCCTATTACAGCGAATTTCTAATTAAAAGAAAACAAAAATAAAAAAGGGCTGCTGCTGCTAAAGAGAACAGCCAATGACGTCATAGTCACGTGGACCAATAGGAGTCGACAACGTTTTGTTTTGTTTGTTTTTGTTTTTTCCTTGGCTCCGCCCCCTGTAATGGGTAGGATTTCAAAATACGCGGCCGGGGCTACGGTGGGTACCAGCGGGGCGGCGCCGTCCTCCGTAGCCGTTCTCCGTTAGTCACCTCGTCCTTGCTCTACTAGACATTATGCTAGCGATTGGAGACTGTATTTACTGCGCATAAAAGACATCGGACGAGAGCAAGCGTGTCCTGTGTGCTCTCACCGCTTCGCCTGTTCTCGGCTGCTGGCCGCCATGTTTTATAATAAACACGCTATGCCCTGTTTCGTGGAAGGCAGACACGGTGTATCGTGTTAAGTTTACACGGCACCTCATGTGTAAACGAATAACGCAGATGGCTGCGTGTAAAACGAACACGTTTCGACGTGTCCGCTATGGGACAACGGTTTACACGCTTGGACGTGTTATTTTTGCTAACAGTGTACTGTAAACTCGCGGCCCTTGACATACCTCCACGCAGATCCTCGCGAGTCAGGAGCCTTGACGCGAGCACATTTGCTCATCGGGAGAAGACTAACCACACTGCCCGAGGTCGAACCGCCCCAGGCGTCGTCTATGGAAACCCTTTCCCGCCGCTGGAAGTATCGACAGCGCCTCATGGACCAATTCTGGGAACGTTGGAAGCAAGAATATCTCCAAGAGCTTCGCTCAGCACATCTCGCCCGACCCGCTGGCAGCTGCACAGCGAAAGTTGGCGACGTGGTTTTGCTGCACGATGACAACACCCCACTCCAACTGTGGAAAACCTCCGCGTCACCGAGGTCTTTCACGGTAGAGACGGCCCCACGCGAGCCTGCGCGATCAGGTTGCCCTCGGGTACATGCACACGAAGGCCCGTGCAGCTGCTCTACCCACTGGAGACTTGGTGATCAAATGAGCGGCTTGCTGATTTAGGGGGGGGGGCGAGGGTGTTGAAAATTAAGGTTTAAACGATCCTTCCTAGCGAGCGGGCATGGGAGCGCTAAAGGAGAAAAAAAGACGTTGAAGTAAATCATTCACCAAAGCTGGGTCGTCCTATTCCTTTTCCCCTACGAGCGCTCTCATGGCGCAACATAAATTTAAACTTCAATTATTCTAACAAAGCTATTTTTAAATATTCATGGGTTTTATCGCATAAAGACCGTTGGCATTTGTTGCTGATAGATTCTGAATTATTTGTTGTCACTTACTCATGGGGTTGGTTGGCAGAAAAAGGAACAGTTACTAAATATCACTCTCTCACAGCCATATAGTGGATACTGTGGCACTAGGAAAAAAAAACAAATACTATTAATGATGCGGCGACAGTAGAAGCACGAAATTTCGCCATTTTCCAACTGTCGCTTCGAGACGCACGCTAAAGCTAATAGAAGCTGTGCTCGTTTAACTCCTTTTTATATTTGTTTCTTCATTGAAAAACAAGAAACGACCGCATAGACAAAGGGAAAGTGACAACTGTCCCCCAAAATATTGCCATTATTAGATTGTCCATTTTGGTCACTTTGTATGATATTACAAAACCTACCAGTCAAACTACGTGGTGTCGTTTTTATCCCCAGTCACAACCTGGCCCGGTCAAGAGGTCCCTATTTCGAGTTTTCGGGGACAAGTTGCGTACCGAATGTTTTTTTCGCGTCCCAGATATGGGTCAGATGTGCGGCATCACTTTTCGGAAGCACGGCAGATATTTTTCAGCATTGCCACGCCCGCCATCTGTTGGGACATAAGATTCCTAACGTTTCCTGTTCATATGCTCTGCTTTCACTTTCCGATGGAGCACGGACCACGCTATTATAAGATTGAAAGCTAGGTCGTAACAATTTTTAGAGCGCTGCTCTTAGGCGCACGTTCCCGGCTTGTGCGGCGTCGCCGTGGCCGTCGCCGTCGGTCAACATTACTAGAACCACCCAGTTGGGAAACTGCCATAAAGACTGCTCTGAAAAAGTGGCACCGATCCGTCCACGAGAACCGAGCTAATTGCGATCCCAACGCCGCCATTTCTCCTGCAGCGGCAAGTCCAGGAACTGCACGTGACTTCCATTTTCGTTGTAATCGGCCATTTTGGGGCCAGAACAGATACTGTGGAAGGGGTTCGAGGTACCGCCCCCGACTCCCAAGCGGACGCGCCGCGGATTACCAGTTTACTACCGTGGTTAATATGCGCCTAACTCAGGACGCGCTACCTGAAATCACCGCTGGGGCACGGTTTTATAAAAACAATAATAATTATGCCGCAAAACCTTGCAAACTAAAGATTTTAAAAACATCACGCGCCCTTCATTTTGTACTAATCTCTAATAAAAGTTACTACAAAAAGAGTTTTTTCCAGTTGGTTTTTACGCAAAAACATGCGTCTCAAAGTTTAAGGAGACCACAGTACAAACAAATGATAAAGAGTGGCTCTGTTGTCGTATTTCGCTCGGTCTCGGTGGACGCCAGCGGCCCAGGTTTCAACGGTGAGTTTCCAACTGAGAGTTCTAGTAACGTTGCCGTCGGCGGAACCGCGCGGTGCATTATGGTAAATTTCCCGCTAAATTTAGCGGAAAATTTTCCCCGCTAAAATTAGCGGAAAATATTTCCGCCAGATATAGCGGAAAATTCCCCGCGAAATTTAGTGGAAAAATTTCCTCTAAATTTCGCAAAAAAATACCCCAGCTAAATTTAGCGGAAAAATTCCATTTAGCGGAAAAATTTCCACGCTCAATTTAGCGGAAAATTTTCCCCTTAATGGGAGGAGAGCAGGAGAGGAGGAGGGGCATAGCCTCCTCTACGTACCTTCGCCTCCTCCTCCTCAAGAGCTGCGATCTAATTCGGCGTTACCGGGGATTCTAAACGTCTTTCATTTTTTCTATTTTCTGCTAGGTTGTTATTTATTTTTGTCAATTTTAGCGTTGGTTGGCTTCAATTAAAAAATTAGGCATGATTTGTGTAACATAAAGAAGTTTTCAAACACACGTCCAGATTATTTTCTTTAGAAATCGAAGAAATCTCCTAAAAATAAATTCAATGAATTAGGTAAGAAAAATTACCAGTGTATAAATATTACTTTCTGAAAGTCTTATACAGTAAACGGGGGCGCAACGGATAAAACAAGTAATATTAATGATGCGGCAACAGTAGCAGCGCGAAATTTCGCCCTTTCCCAACTGCCGCTTCAACACGCACGCTAAGCGTAGTGAGAAGGTAAGCTTGTATAACTCTTTATTATATTCGCATCTTCCTTTAAAAAAATAAAGAAATGATTGCATAGACACTGGGAACGAACAGTGTCCCCCGAAAATAAGGTCGTTATGAGATCGTCCGTTCTGTTCATTCTATATGATATTCCGAGACCTACCGGCCGGTCCAGCTACGTGGTGTCGTTTTGGTTTCCCATCGCAACCTATCAAGGTCAAGAGATTCCAGCTGCTGCAGCGATTGGTTTAACCTTGAGCAGCCTGCAATAGATCAATATTTGGCACAACCGACTGGCAGTGTTAGTTTGAAGACTTTTAACCCTGTACATCCATTCACATAAAATATAAAAAAACCCAAGTTCACGAGAACGTCTATTGTGACCACGAACCTACTCTGATATGGGAGAAAGGTTCACATTTCAAGCTTAGCAAATCGTTTTACCATAAAAATAAAGGGACCGTCACCATTTAGAGATTTCCTCCACCAGGTGCGTAGTTCACGTTTTTAACAAGACAAAGCTTCTGCTCTTTTTTTTTTTTTCGTGTCGCAGGAGCGGGTTAGATGTCCTACATCACTTTTTGGAAGCATTGTAAGAACCTGCTACTTTTTTATCCTCTGCACCCCGCCATCGGCTGGGACATAGATTTCTAACGTCTCCGGCTCAGAAGCTCCGTTTTACTTTCCGATGGACCACGGACGACGCTACGAGTCATAAACGTCCGACCAATGCCCTGTTAGTGTCATGTGACCTTGAGGAGGGGCGCAGTGACGCGTTGTCACTTTGTATGCTAGCATTGGCTGATATAGATCGTAAAGTCTCCTAGGAATTCTTCTTCTTTTGAAACGAAGTATAGTGGTGTCAAGAATAATGAATAGAATCCTCTGTCAACAGGCTACCCACATTAAAATACTACACTGAGAAAGTAGCGCAGTGCAGCGCCATCAAACAAGCACAACAACCTATAAGGACCGTATGCGCCACCAAGTTTAGATTTTAATGGCAATATCAGCCACATCAATGTAAAAAACAAATCTCGCTTACTTCTTTGTATAATGCTCCATGGTATTCGTGAGATAGTGCGACACACCACGGCCACTGTGGAAGGGGTTCTCGAGTACCAGAAGTTTAGACAGATCGCCTCCAATGGTAATTGATTTCAACACAGACTTGGGAAAACACCTTTTTTCTAGCTTAGAACAATATAATACAACATGTTATTGCCGAATATAACTTACGAGTTTACCAAACGTTTCGAAAAAGATTTAAAACAAAAGTATTGATGATGATTTATTTTTTCTCTGCCGCCCCAAAACTGCACTATTTTGGCTTTTTCAATATTTCGAAAACTTCCGAGCGCTATGCAATAAACATTTACAATTGTAGAGTCATAACATTTTTTTAGAAGTGAACAAAGCATTAATTATTCTGTACAAAATGTTTCAGGCTAGAAATATAATTCTATTATGACTTGAGAAATCGCCATTAACAGACTAAATATAAAAGGGTTCCACAAGAGGCGAAGTTTCCAGATTGTATTCGCTAGAAATGTTGACTTCAATAAACTACATCTAACTCCTTCAGGTAAATCAGTTGGCGTGCTTTATGCAGAAATATATTTAGTTGTAAGGTATTTTTTTATTTTTATTTTGGCCCTCAAACTTGCCTTTGCACAGAATTGGGAAAATCGTACTTCCACGTCCTCTCACTCACATTTTCGTTGACAAAAAAAAAAAAGTAATTTTTCAAAAAGTAAGGTTCCTCTCGTTTTATTGACACGCTGTGTTTCCTCGTATATAAAATTTATTTCAGCACAAATAATAGTCTTGACACCTCTAGAACAAACCTTGCAGAAACATGAACATGATGGTGCGCTTTGAAGCTCTCTAATTGGTCCCCTGAGCTTTCCACTTTAACGCGCTTATTTCTTTCCTATCTTCTCCATTGCTGTCCAACATCCTTACCCCAATCTTGTCAGTCATTTCAGCTAAGGAGAGGGGGAGAGCTAAGAGGATAATCCCCCTTGCAGAAAACCGAGGTTGCACGTCGAACTTTAAGGTGAAACGAAGTATAGTGGACGGCCCTTTTAATGAAAAGAATGTGCACCATTTTGATTTATTTTAGTACGACATGCAGCTCTAGTCGTCGCGCCTTCTATGTGTTGACAATGCTGCGGGAATTTTGTATAAAGCCAGAATTCCATTTATCAGTCGCACTTTCCTGGGTAAAACGTCACATCGTCGTCAGCGGTAATTCGTTATGTGTATGCCGTATATCGCAGTTAGGGGAGAATGTGGTGAAGATTGCAGCAAATGAGCACGCCATTACGCCATTACTTAAAAACAAGACAGAATGGACCCCAGCGTGAACGAGAAATATATAGTCATGTATACAACATTCAAAATAATTTATTGAGAGCACATAGCCCACATTTTCCGGTGACAACAGAAAAAAGGGCCAGAAAAGACTCTCTGAAGCCTGCAGGATATGCCCAGAAGGTTCGTTGCAGTTTCTGCATGAAAAAGAAGTAGAATCGATCAATCAAATTATCAAAGCCAGCGTTTATGCAGCTTTGATTGTGTCACTGACAAAAAATACCAACCATTAGATAAAACGCCCCCAATAATAAAATAAAAACAGTACTTACACTTCTTCCTGCGGAGGAGGGCAGTGTAGTCGTTGAAGCCACCAAGGCCGTAACCGTAGTTCAGGCCGTAGCTGCCAAGACCGTGACCGAAGCCGAAGTGGCCGACGCCGTAGCCGAGGTTGCTGACTCCATAACCGTAAGCTGGGGCGTGGGCGATGGTGGCGACAGCTGGGGCAGCGTGGTAGGTCTGGTAGCTGGCGACGGCTGGGGCAGCGTGGTAGGTGGTGGCAACCTTGGAAACAGCTGGGGCAACAGCGTAGGAGGCGACAGCTGGAGCAGCGTAGGTGGCGATAGCTGGAGCAGCGTGGTAGGCGGTGGCAACCTTGGTCACGGCTGGGGCAACAGCGTAGGAGGCAACAGCTGGAGCAGCGTGGTAGGTGGTGGCAACCTTGGCAACAGCTGGGGCAGCAGCGTAGGTGGCGATTGGAGCAACGGCGTAGGAGGCAACAGCTGGGGCGGCGTAAGTGGCAGCAACCTTGGCCACAGCGGGGGCGGCGTAAGTGGTGGCAACCTTGGCCACAGCTGGAGCCACGGCGTAGGAGGCGACGGCTGGGGCTGCGTGGTAGGAAGTGGACACGGTGCGACTCACAGCTGGAGCAGCAACAGCGTAGCTAGCGACTGGGGCAGCGACGGAGTAGCCGATGCCGTGGCCAAGACCGACAGCGTGACCGTAACCGAGACCACGTCCGTAGCCGAGGCCGTTAGCCAAGGCCGGAGTAGCCGAAGCCGCCATAGCCAAGGCCGGAGTAGCCGAGGCCGCCGTAGCCGAGGCCGGCGTAACCCAGACCGCCGTAGCCAAGGCCATAGCCGTAGCCTCCGTGGGTGTAGCCAGCGAAGGCGCTGGTGGCCAGGGCCAGGAGAAGGCAAGCACGGAACTGTGTGAGAGAGAAGTAATTAGTGCAAAGGTGCACTCGAGGTGGACAAGAATGACGATAATAATCCCTGGAGAAGAAGAACAAGTGGGACAAAGGACAAACACAAACCTGCAAATACAGCTAGATGACTGGTGTGTGACCGAAAAAATTCGCCTGGTTCTGGTATCGAAACAGGGACCGCTCCATTTCTAGTCGAGCGCTCTACCAACTGAGCTAACCAGGAGTTTCACGTCAGTAGATCAAACAGTTATTATAAGCTGCCACCAGTCTAACACCAACAAAAGTGAACAGCCTGCACTTTAAGGTTATAATGATAATGCAAGTAATGCGTAGGTGCAAGCGAACTGGACAAGAATTACGATAATAATCCCTGGAAAGGGGGAACAAGTGGGACAAAGGACAAACACTGATCTCCAAACACATGTAGGTGACTGGTGCGCGACCGAAAAAATCCGCCTGAACCTGGTATCGAACTAGGGACCTCTTTATTTCTAGTCGAGCGCTCTACCAACTAAGCAAACCAGGAGTTAGACATCACCAGAGCAAGCGGGTATTATAAGCTGTCTTCAGTCTAACACCTACAAAAGAGAACGACCTGCATTTTAAGGTTATAATGATAGTGCAATTAATGCAATGGTGCAAGCGATCTGGACAAGATTGATGATAACAATCCCTGGAGATGGGGGACAAAGGGACATAGGATAAACAAACCTCCAAACACAGCTAGTTCGGAGATTTGTGACAGAGAATTTTTTTCTTTTTGTCTGTGTTCACTGAGTAGTTTACTTACAACTTCCACGGTTATGCTAGCAAGTTTGGTCTATAACGCGTCTGGCATTCTGTTGGTGTTTCCGACCTTTTATTTTGGTTAAACAATTAAAAATATCTGCTAATAAATTTCAAAAAATAAAGATATTCAGCCATCATACTGAATACCTGCATTTTGACCCGTCCAGAAAATCTTACCTTATCGAGAGGCAAAGTGGTTACGAATATTGTTATAATAATATTCTGAAGATTACATCAGGTAGCAAAATGAGAGGCAGTAAAATGAGAGCCAATCATCTCTCCTAATATGCGAAATTATCTTAAAGTCCGCAGCCATTATTACGTAGAGACACTTACTCCAGCCATGGTGCAGGTAGAAATCTGTGGAACAGACTGCTGAATCGAGTTAGATTTTGCTCCTTTTTATACAAAACTTGCTTCAAGCAAAGAGAATCTTTTGTCTAATGAGAGTCCTTAAATGAATAGAGGAAGTATCGACGCTATGCGTGTGGAGGGTCAATGAGAATCCACGCTTTCCTTGAACAGCCTTGGCATTCGCAATCAGGCGTGCTTCTGAGCACGTCGCTCCCTAATTTCCACAAATTAATCAAAATAAAAGGTAGGTATGCGCGCTGGTTACGATAGAAAACCCATCTTGAATGCTGACTTGACACTCAGAGGATTGGCGAGTAAGGAAAGCATATTAAGAGTTTAAATTGAGGTAAGGTGTACGTACGAATATGTGAGAGAACGAAATGAGGTCAATCAACCTTGAAAGAACAGACGTGATCAGTTTGGCGAAGTGCGCTTCAGAATCTAAGTTATACTACTGTCTTGGGCTCTTGCGGTTCCTTGGTCGTGAGCATATTTTCGCCTAGACCGAGGTAGACTTATACGCCTTAATTTCAGCTTAATTTCACTATGTCAGCGGCGTTTACGACCGCCAACTGTAGAAAGACTTAAAGACTTATCTAAACAAGTGTTGGCGCTCTACAGCCCCTCTGATCAAAGCCGAGTAAAGAGCTCCCTGTGAAATACCAACCAATAGAGGAGCCACGGAGCCAGGGATAAAAATTACATTAATAAGAATTCTTTGATAAAACTTGCAAACTTTTATTTTTGAAAAGTAAAAAAATTCACTTAAGAATAGCAATGCTGTCGCATTTTATAAATTTCTGTATGCTAAGTGCTTGCTGAAGAACCTGTTATTTCCTAATAATCATTTTTTAATAAAATAAATATTGTTATAAACTAATTAATGTTCCTTTACAGCAACTGAAAAAGTTTGAATTACTGCTTGAAACTAGTTTTCTATTACTTTACCGGATTGAGAAGCACCAGCCTGAAAAAATACACACTTAAAACTGCTTAGGCGTAGGAATAGCAAAGCATTCCTGCAGGCAGCGCATTCTGTCAGCAGGGCGCCACGTCTTCCTATGGCAATCGGCGCTCCGGCAGTGATACCATGCTCCTCCACTGCGCAGGCGCGGCAAACTCTGCCGCCCCCCGCCTACCATGAAAAAATATCCGCGTTGCTGTGCTTTTAACCGATGTGAATTTATCTGTTGTTTCGCTGTTGCTAGAAGGTTAGAGACAACGCCGTCTTTGCTCTATGGGACAGAGCCGTCTTTGCTCTATGGGACTTGGCAGCAGCGCGGCACCACATCGGCCCATCGCTTATTCTTCGTACCTTCATATATTCCAGTTCATCGCCGTCGGTCCCTGCTCTTTGACGACTCAGCTATTCAGCCGCACGTGCCACTGCTTCAGATACGTCATCACCTTTCCGGCTGGTGACTGGTCCTGCCTCTGCTCGTCGCCAGGGACCAGCATTTAGAAGAGCGGGCCATCTCAAGTCAGCGGCACTTGGCAGCAGCGCGGCACCACATCGGCCCATCGCTTATTCTTCGTACCTTCATATATTCCAGTTCATCGCCGTCGGTCCCTGCTCTTTGACGACTCAGCTATTCAGCCGCACGTGCCACTGCTTCAGATACGTCATCACCTTTCCGGCTGGTGACTGGTCCTGCCTCTGCTCGTCGCCAGGGACCAGCATTTAGAAGAGCGGGCCATCTCAAGTCAGCGGCACTTGGCAGCAGCGCGGCACCACATCGGCCCATCGCTTATTCTTCGTACCTTCATATATTCCAGGTTTGCGCTCATTCCTTTTTGTTAATCAATCAAAATTACGACAAAACGCCGTTGCTGCTGCCTGTAAATCGTTTTTTGTTTGCATTTGTTTACGGTCTGACTTATTTCTTGTTTTCCTGTGTGTGTTTTCCGTTATTGCGCTCTACCGATTTTTGCTCGGCCCGACATGGGCAACGAAACCAAAGAACTAGCTAAGGCGCTGGAGGATCTTCGCCGCGAGCTGCGTGCAGACTTGCGCAGTTTGAAAGAAAGCGTGAAGTTCTGTAGTGATACGTGCGATGGAGTGAAGGTAATAAGGGACGACATGAAAGAACTACGTAAAGAAATACTAGACCTTACGAAACGGAACCAGGAACTCGATGCTGAAAACTGCAGGCTAGGCGCCAGAGTAGAAGAATTAGAGCAGTACCAAAGATCGAACAATCTTGAAATCAAGGGGGTGCCAAGCGAGGGCGATGTGACTGATGTTATCAAGAGAATCGGCGCCCTTCTTGATGAACCAGTGGCGGATGCGGACATTGACATCTGCCACCGCGTCGCCACTTTTATGCCAGATCAAAAGAACATAATTGTTCGCTTCGTCCAGCGCTCAAAAAGGAACAAAATTTTGGAAAAGGCCAAAAAGAAACGGATCACTACTGCATCCCTCGAGTTTGGCGGAGCCGAGTCACCGGTTTATGTAAACGAGCACTTGACAGGCTTGAACAAGAAACTGCTGGGAACGGCTATCGCGCAGAAAAGAAGGGTTGGGTGGAAGTTTGTGTGGTGCTCTGGTGGCAAAATATTTGCGCGTAAAGATACGACGTCAGATGTACTTAAAATTACTTGCCTGGGTGATGTTGAAAAAATTAGAAATTAGCATAGAATATTTCGATGACTGCTGTATTTTTTGTATTACTTCATAATTCTCGATGACGGTGCATGATTCCTTTTACCACCCTCACGAAGTGAATGCGTTATTTGAAAAAACTGATCAGAAATGTCTAAAATTTTTTCACCTTAACGTTAGGTCAGCGCGATCTAAAACCGATGACCTCTTTTTACTTTTTAACACGTTTCAACCAATGTTCGATATCATCATGCTCACTGAAACCTGGTACAGCGATGACAGCGATGTTTTTCTTTTACCGGGATATGAACACTTTTATCTCAACCGCAAACAAAACCGTGGTGGTGGTGTATCCATCTTGATATCAAACACAGGTTTTGAGATTGTATCCGAATACTCAGCAATTACAGATCATTACGAAGTACTATGCATACGTAAAAACCTTGAAGTGTATTGTGTTGTTTACCGCCCACCAAACGGAAATGTGTCCCAGTTCTTTGAATTTCTAGAAAAGTTGTTTAGCTCTATGACTGAAGTTAAATGCAATTTCATCCTTGGAGGCGACCTAAATATTGATTTTCTTGATTTATCACGTAATCACTCGGAGTTATCTTTATTACTGTCTGCACATAATCTTCAGAATGTCATATCTCTTCCCACGCGTATAACAGCGTCATGTTCCTCCTTGCTTGACATTTTTATTACAAATCACGATAGCTCAGATATTACTGCTGGAGTAATGTGTTTAGATTTGAGTGATCATTTGCCCATATTCATGCTGATTCATAAACATAACGCTACAGCTAGAACGAAGGTCAATGAACTTCAACCCGCCAGATACATTAGAAGCATTAACGATACAACGTTGCAGACGTTTAGAAGAAACGTTGCGAGCACGAACTGGAGCAGTATAATAGGCATAAAGGATATAAATAAAGCTTACGACAAATTTATTGAGGTTTTTAAAAGTATTTATACGTCTTCATTTCCATTAAGATTGGTTAGAACCGTTAGACGTGCCCGCAAACCCTGGGTTACCAAAGATCACTTAAAATCAATGCGTGCCAAAGATCGCTTATATAAAGCATTTTTAAAATCGCGAGACTTGGTCAAACTAGCAGAATTTAAGTTACTGAGAAATCACCTGAACGCAGATTTGAGGCGTGCAAAGCGAAACTATTATAACCAACTTTTTGATCCTGAATGTATGAAGCATCCTGACTTGCTTTGGAAAAGACTTAATGCTCTCTTGGGCAAAAATACTAACAATGATAGAATAGAAAAATTAGTTATTGATGGGATGGAAAAGTGCGGTTCTGCACTATCAGATGCTTTTAATCGTTATTTTGTGAACGTTGGGTCGAGTACCTACTGCAGTGATGCAGCACAAAATATACCTAGAGTTTGTGATACTATATTTTTTTATCCTACCGATGAATATGAAGTTTTTTCGACGATAAATAATTTACGCAACAATCACAGTTGCGATGCTGATAGTATAAACATTAAACCCGTGAAATTTGTTGTCGACCTCATTGTGCCTTGTTTAACACATATTTATAACCTTGCTCTTTCGTCGGGTGTGTTTCCCACAGGCATGAAAACAGCAAAAGTAACAGTACTGTTTAAGGCAGGAGATAGAAATAGTATGGGGAACTATCGTCCAATATCCATTCTTCCTATTTTTTCAAAAGCATTAGAAAAGCTTATGCACTCAAGGATTACAAATTTCTCAGATCATCATAATGTATTAATAGAATCTCAGTTTGGATTTAGAAAATTTAGGTCTACCGAGTCTGCACTTTTGCGCCAAAAAGAAATTATTTTAGATAATTTAGAAAAAAGTTAAGAACGATTGGCGTTTTCCTTGACTTTAGTAAAGCGTTTGATTGCATCAACCATGGTATACTTTTAGATAAGCTATTTTCGTATGGCTTTCGGGGTGTTTCATTTTCATTGTTAAGGTCATATTTTGAGAACCGTTGCCAATATGTTTCCATAAACGAGCATAGGTCCTCTTTCCTTAACATTAATTGCGGTGTTCCCCAAGGAAGCATTCTAGGTCCCCTTTTATTTCTTTTTTATATAAACGATATAGTTGCTATTGACTCTGAGGTAGATTTTATTATTTATGCAGATGATACAAGTATGATCATTTCTGATACAAATAGTGAACATCTTATTAGCAAAACAAATACTGTCCTTTCAAAATTAAAAACCTGGTGTACAAAAATTCCCTTCATATAAATGCTTGCAAGAGCAAGGCTATAATATTCCAACTACATTCCAGAACTCAAACAACCTCGTCCTCTCTTCTGAAATACGGCACTGATATTATTCAATATGTTGAAAATGTAAAAACTCTTGGTGTATTTTTTTCTTATAACATGTCTTGGAACGACCATATTAGACACGTTCGCACTAAACTTTCTAGAATAGTGGGTGTGTTAAATAAATATAGAAACATTTTACCCACAAGTGTCAAAATTCAACTTTTTAAATCACTATTCTATCCCATCCTATGCTACGCGCACCTAGTGTGGGGGTCTACCGGCACAATGAACATAAATTTACTTCGAATATTGCAAAAAAAGCTCTACGAGCCATAGCTAATGTCTCTTCAACCTCTCCATCCTTGCCTCTGTTTGAGAAGTACTCCATACTTGACGTTTCAAAAATTTATTCACAACGATTAATATTAACATTCCAGTCTGCCATGAAAGGTAAATATGATACTTTTCTCGCTATTGCGGACCTTCATTTGCACGATTCCATTCGTCAAACACGTCAGATACATCCATGGCATATACCACAATCACGAACTAACTTTGGACGTCAAAGAATTAAACATGCACTTCCCGAGCTACTAAATCATATTGCATCATTAGGAATTGATGTTATGTCAGTGAGAAGAAATGATATCTCTTGCATTGTATAATACTTAAAACATACCTTCTATTGTTTTTTTTTTCCTTTGTGTGTTAGTGTTGCTTGCCTTGTAGGGGTACCAAAGGGCCGGTCAAGCTGCAAATAGCAGCTTTTTTCCTTTGGTTTTCCCCCATCATTGATGGAAATAAAGAAATGTTTCAATGTT
>JAZHYW010012232.1:0-58452 GCA_037355805.1 Ixodes ricinus
CTCACTTGATCGAATGACATTTTAGCGAACGCCCACGTTTCACCGAATGACAACTTTAGAGAATAGTCGGACGCCGCGAAGCGGCGTTTACAGGTGGGCCAAATGGGTTCACATTTTTGTAATGAGCCGCCGCAGACCGTCGCCGCGAAGCGGCGTAAGCGCAACGCGGCGGTGTGTGTTAACGCGCGCCCCGTTATTCGCTAAAATGGCCATTCGCTCAAACGTCGCTCTTCGCTGCAAAATGTCATTCGCTCATGTGATATGGACCCGACCGAATGACGCTTCAGCGAAGGACACTTTAGCGAATAGGAATCACTTGAGCGAATGGACGTTTTCGCGAATGACGTTTTAGCGAATAGGTTGTTTGTAGCCTGTAGCCCGACCCACAACAATTATTTGTAAGCTGCCTTGTCATTGGTCAATTAGATATCGTCTTCATTTTAGTTTTACTGAAAGCAACCACTTTTTACCTTTTAATGCCCGCACGTCCGGAATTTTCCGCCGCTGTTGACCATCTTTGGCGTCTGGCAGAAATATCGTTTTCGTCTCAAGTGCTAATGCTGAAACTTAGTTGGACTAGTGTCCTGCGCCGCTGAGCTGTTCTGATACGGTGCAATAAGTATTAACTAGTCATGCTTTGCTTATTCCAGAGGTCTCACAAGGAAGCACAAAATAGTCGACAAGAGCAAGACGAATGCCGCCGGGGTAAAACGGAAAGCCGCAGCACTGAAGGAAAGACCCGAATGTAGCACAGGGCCTCCAAAACATAGAATAGCAGCAGTACAGCCATCAGTTGCAGACTACATCAGGAGCTCGAAGTCCCCGTTCGGCCAGAGTACAAGTACTTAGATTATCTGCCCTTGGTGTTTGTATCCTTCTACTGCTGCATTAAATTTTGACCACGAAGCCTGCCAGTTTTGTTGTGCGTAATTATGTGAAATGAACATTTACATATCTAAGGTCTTCCAATACTATTTTCCGCACGTAACTATAACTGTGACTCTGGAAGTAGTATTTGTAGGGGGTGCTTTAAAAACCAGGAGGCAGTTTCTTCGGGCGTAGCCAGGGGTTGCCCCCCCCCCCCCCCACCCCCTCAAATCTTGTTTTGCTGGGACCTCCTTTCTCCCTCTCCCACCTATAGCATCTTGTCATAGTCGCCCCCCCCCCCTACCCCGCCCGCCCTCCCGCCCGCAACAAGATCCTGGCTACGTGCCGGAGTTCTTTAACATAATTGAGTGTTGACAGACGGAACGTTGTCTACAATACGTTCCAAGATACATTCGTACTGCTTCCAAAGAGCAGCCCTGCATTTATTGAATGAACTGATATTTGGTTTTCAGATGCATTAGACAAAATGGTTCAGGAGCTGGTTGTAAATGCCAACCTGCCGTTCTCCTTCGTGGAACAGATGAGTTTCAGGCATCTGGATGCAGTGCGGCTTCCCTGGCCGTCACGTGATGAGTCGACCCAAGTTGATGAGCGAAATCAGTAAGGATGCGGCTGAGACAAAGGAAGTGATAAGAAAAAAGCTTAGCGATATTCAGTATGTTTCTTCTACTGCGGACTGCTGGTCACTTCATAAGAGGTAACTGTCGTGGTTTCTCTTCATTATGCGGTATTCTCAGTGCCATAATTTATTTTGGGTGTCTCAAGTAGTTACCTTGGAGTGACAGCACATGGGATCGACCCAGACACGCTGGAAAGGTGTTCTTTTGTGCTGGGCTGTCGTCTCAATCGAGGAAGGCACACATTCGATGTTCTTGCATCTACGTTAGAAGGCGTATACACAGAGTACGATATCCTCGACAAACTAACCTGTACCACAACGGACAGCGGCTGCAATTTCAAAAAGGCTTTCAGATGAAAATGAAATCTTTGATATTTCTTACTAGAAAATTCGAACAATTTCGCCGGAATAGATGTTTATTTTTTATTTTATACAGCCATTTTGGGGGCATTTTAGAAGGGAGGAAATCTGTGCACCTGTTCCAATCTATAACGTCCTCGAAGCTCGTGACCAATCTGATGGGGTCTACTCACTTCCTCACCCCCAGCGCTGTGTGTGCCATATACTGAATCTAATCAAAACGAAGGTAAATAGGCAAACCTCTTACAGCGGTAATCGGTTGATGTTACATCTAATTCTGCAGGACGTGGAGAACGCTGAAGAATTGTCGCCGCAGCTGAAGAAGCAAATAAGACAGACTTTTCAGCAAGTGCTCGGCATTATGGAAGAAGCAAGCGAGGTCTAATGTGGTTGCTGACGCCATCTCTTCAAGCTCGTGAAGGATATTTGCCGACGCCTGTCCTCACGCGGTGGAACTCTACATACGATTGCCTCAAATCGCTTCACGGAATGCTTGTTCACAATGAGGGAAAGTTGAATGAAGTTTGTGATAATTTTAAAATTCCGCGATTCACGAAGTCAGACATTGACTTTATTGATGAGTATGTTCAGGTGTTTCCACCTCTCGCACGAGCTATAACTCTTCTCCAGCGCGAAAAACAGCATGTTCATGGCATATCTCCTGCCTACAGTGGCTTCACTTCGCAAATAAAATGTCCGCGTTTCTGACGTGAGAACTTGAGTGCACTGCCGCCCGGTGGTCGAGAGCTTAATCACGGCGATCAATAAGAGGTTTGCAGGTATGGAGGAAGAAAAACATTTGATAATATCTGCGGTATGCCATCCAAAATTTAAGGCTGCATGGATGTACAACGAAGTGGAACGGAAGCGGGTCTGGGATTATCTAAAGAACGAACGTATGCGAACATCAACTATAGAAAAAGCGTCGTCAGGCAAACAAAGTGGTGAGGATGGAGAAGACTGTGAAGCACTTCTTTAGCTTCGAAACATCGTCCTCATCTGCTTCATGGGAGCAGGAGTTTGTACAGTACACCGAACCTGCTCCGACAAGAAGTCTGGACTGTCTCAAGCACATGCCGCTGCTGAAAAGCGTGTTCTTAAACTTTGTGGGGTTCTTTATGGAGATACCTCTACTAATAATCGCCGCCCGATCGGTATGCGCTCCGCCCGTCACCCAGGGAGTGACATAACAACGAGAAGACAGCGAATGGGTTTACTGTACCTCTCGGTTGCCCGTCGTCGAGAACCGGCAGTCCAGGCACGCCGACCCTTGTTGTCGCCCGTCGATCAGAGCTCACAGTCGGAGTCCGTGTCCAGGCCTGCGGATCGCCTTTCCCACGCCAGCGCTGCGTAGGCTGGCTGTCCCGGGCTATCAATGCCCGAGTCTCGCTGCGGAACCACCCCGGGATCGTCATAGCCCAGGTCATATGGCCAGGGCTCGCCGTTTCCACCGGTCTTGCTCCAGACCTCGCTGGTGGACCGCTCCGGGGTTCGCCATGGGCCAGGCCAGGCAGCCCGGCTCCGACGTTCCTGTACCAGCTTCAGCCTCGCTCAGCTCGCACTCTCTCGCGCCAGCTCGTGACTTCTCCGCCGACCGCCTGTCACGTGCCCTCTGCCTCGTCTTTCACCCTCGGCTCCCACACTCTCCCCCCTCAAGGCCCGGACTTCGGGGGACTTCATGGGCCTCAGGGAGCCGCTGGGCTTCATGGGCGGCCGCTGTTGCTGTTGCCGGAGTGGCCACGTTGCAGCGTCCGAAAGCGGCGTAGGTGGTGGTGGCTAGCGAAGCCGGCAGACAATGCCGACCTGTCTGTCGCTCGCTGTCCCACTCACCGCGATGCAGCAGGGGCTTGCTCTAAGCTGGTCCGGCCGACGCAGACGGACCTGCCCCGTTCCGCTTAGAGGTCACAGCGGGCTTAGAACTGCCCGCCTGAACCGTTCGTCAGGCCGAACAACTGTCAGCCACCCTGAGCACTTGGGAAAACGAATGGGCCCGTCTTCCCTCCCGGTGGGCTTCCTGGGTTACGCCGTCTATGGCCGTCTTTCCAAGAAGCTATTCTGCGCAGAACAAAGTGTTAAAACAACACACAACGAACAAGTACTCTGCCGCAGATTGTGGCAGTGGCCATAGCCTCCACCGCCAAATTGCTTGCCGACGGGTTCGTGTACCATGCGGCTAACTCAGCAAGTCCGCATTCCAGAGCTCGCTCCTGGGTCGCCAAGAACAGGGGATTTCTTGTGTCCTACCGCAACCTCATGTTATACGTCTTCCCCATCGCGACAACGGTAGTATCCTTTCAAGTCAGCGATGTGAACCGGGCAAGCCTCCTCGTTTGTATCTCGCCGAGTAAGCCTAGAAGTAAGACACGACGCTCGCATCTTTGTACCTCGGGTGCCCTTCTCACCTCGGAGCAAGCGATGCGGCAAACCCACTAACTGCGTTGCTCAACGCGTGAGTTTCCTTCAGAACAGGTAACGATGGTGTAAACCTAGTCCATCTTTTGCGCAAGCGAAGGGATCCAAAGCCTGTGGCGGGATGGCCATATACCATACCCGCGTTCCACAACGGCTACATATACCATGTGCTACTCGATGTAAGCGTCAGCGTCCCGTTCCGTCCACGTGTATACGAGCTCTAGGGACTGATCGGTCCTCGGAGGGGGCGGCAGCTCAGCGAGCAAGCCCGCTTAAACCGTTCACGCCTCAAGGCAAGCTGGACAGCTGCAAGCCACCTAAATGTCTACCGCCTCATCCCCGGCCAGGTCGTGACGCGACATAACTTATTAAAAGTCTTGCTGTCACTGCCACGACCGGCCAGAGTGAAGTCGAGAAGAATCATATAAAACATTTCATAGCTTTCTGGAACGACCCCTCAGGGAGAGTCGTCCCTCTGCCCTTCGTCGGATTGTTGGAGTGACGCGAAGCAACTAGCCGTCTTGGCCCAGCGGTTACAAATCATAGTGCTCATTAACTCGCCTGCCAGCGTTCCCGGTGTCAACCGCAATTTCCGCCAGTTTACCCGACACCCGCTGACAATCTCGTCCGCCAGTGTTCCCGGTGTCAACTGCTATTCCCGCAGTCTTTCCGACACCCACTGACAAAAATCCATCTGCACCCCGGGCCTCGACAAGCGCTTACTTGCCTACCGCATCACCCCAAGCCTAAATCCTAAATATGCAATGAGTCCTGGCTGTTTCCCCTCCTGCCAGTCGCTATCCTGCCTTCCAGCGAACATGCCGTGGCTCTCCTCTGCCTCCGAAGACGACTTTCTTACATCTTAACCGCGCTCTTCGCTTCCCGTTGCATCACCTCCTGGCAACCATTATACTGGGGTACCCGAGAAAGCGCGTCCGCAACCTCGTCCTTCGAGCCCTTTAAGTACTCGATTCGAGGAGACACCTGCTGAGCTCTGCTGTGAGACAAGTCGCCAAAATTCCAACATACTTTGTCTCAACGGGCATCGTTAGCGTTACTGAACAACCCGCTCAACGAATCCGTGGGACACCCTGGGGACGACTAGAAGCAGAGGCATACCGAACGGGCCCCACGTTGGATGCGCCATTTTAATGTGGGGTTCTTTATGGAGATCCCTCTACTAATAATCGCCGCCCGATCGGTATGCGCTCCGCCCGTCACCCAGGGAGTGACATACAGCAACGAGAAGACAGCGAATGGGTTTACTGTACCTCTCGGTTGCCCGTCGTCGAGAACCGGCAGTCCAGGCACGCCGACCCTTGTTGTCGCCCGTCGATCAGAGCTCACAGTCGGAGTCCGTGTCCAGGCCTGCGGATCGCCTTTCCCACGCCAGCGCTGCGTAGGCTGGCTGTCCCGGGCTATCAATGCCCGAGTCTCGCTGCGGAACCACCCCGGGATCGTCATAGCCCAGGTCATATGGCCAGGGCTCGCCGTTTCCACCGGTCTTGCTCCAGACCTCGCTGGTGGACCGCTCCGGGGTTCGCCATGGGCCAGGCCAGGCAGCCCGGCTCCGACGTTCCTGGTCCCAGCTTCAGCCTCGCTCAGCTCGCACTCTCTCGCGCCAGCTCGTGACTTCTCCGCCGACCGCCTGTCACGTGCCCTCTGCCTCGTCTTTCACCCTCGGCTCCCACAAATTCAACACAGGGCTTCCAAGCAGTGCGGCGGTGGAGCGCGTTTTTAGCATAGGAGGAACAATTGCTACCAAACTGCGATCGAAGATGTCGGATGAACACTTCGAAGAAGTCCCGAAGAAGTAAAACGGACAAAGTCTTCGAATGCTCTGGTGAGAGCGTTTTGCCTTATTTCTCCCTCTGACACCAATAAAGCACGTTTATGAAACTGGTTTTTTTGTACATCCAAGTATACAAAGGATTTACTTCCAATAATAATGTGACAAATTTGAGAGAAAATACTTGACGTGAAAATCAAAAGTACCTTTGTAGTAACTGTACCTGTATCTAGGTACATTTTTAAGCGAGTAGCTTAGATACGCACCTAGGTACATTTTCGTATGAGCAACTGTAACTGTATCTTAGGCACATTTTTGAAGTAACTTTTACAACTCTGGTTGGGACAAAAGATTCCTAACGTTTCCTGTTCGTATGCTCTGCTTTTACTTTCCAATGGACCACGGACCACGCTATTATAAGATTTAAAGCTACGTCGTAACAATATTTAGAGCGCAGCGCTTAGGCGCCCGTTTCCGGCTTGAGCGGCGTCGCCATCGCCGTCGCCGTCGGCGTAACCGCGCGGTGCATTATGGGTAAATTTCCCGCTAAATTTAGCAGAAAATGTTTCCCGCCAAAATTAGCGTAAAATATTTCCCCGCTAAATTTAGCGTAAAATATTTCCCGCTAAATTTAGCAGAAAAAATTCCCCGCTAAATTTAGCAAAAAATTTCTCCGCCAAATTTAGCAAAAATTTTCTTTGGCAAATTTAGGGTAAAAAAATTTCCCGCCAAACTGAGCGAAAAAAATTACCTGCAAATTTAGCAGAAAAATTTCCTCGCTAAATTTAGCAAAAATTTTTTCTGCCCAATTTAGCGAAAAATATTTTCCGCTAAATTTAGCGGGAAAATTTCCCACTAAATTTAGCGGAAAAGTTTCCCGTTAAATTTAGCGAAAAATTTTTCCGCTGATTAGCGCAAAAATTTTCCCGCCAAATTTAGTGGAAAATTTTCGCCACTAAATTTAGCAAAAAATATGCCAGCTAATTTTAGCGGAAAACATTTCCATTTAGCGGGAAAATTTCTACACTAAATTTAGGGGAAAAGTTTCCCTAAATGAGAGGTCAGCAGGAGAGGAGGAGGGGCATAGCCTCTTCTCCGTACCTTCGCGTCCTCCTCCTCAAGAGCTGCGCTCAAATTCGGCGTTACAGGGGATTGTAGACGTCTTTCATGTTTTATTTTCTGCTAGGTTGTTCCTTATTTGTTGTCACTCTTAGCGTTGGTTGGCTTCAATTGAATAATTAGTTAGGCATGTTTTGTGTAACATATGGAAGTTTTCAAACACAAGTCCAGATTGTTTTCTTTAGAAATCGAAGAAACCTCCTAAAAAATAAATTCAATGAATTAGGTAAGAAAATTACCAGTGTATAAATATTACTTTCTGAAAGTCTTACTACGGTACACTGTGGCGCAAGGGTAAAAACAAATAATATTAATGATGCGGCAACAGTAGCAGCGCGAAATTTCGCCCTTTCCCAACTGCCGCTTCAAAACGCACGCTAAGCGTAGTGAGAAGGTAAGCTTGTATAACTCTTTATTATATTCGCATCTTCCTTTAAAAAATAAAGAAACGATTGCATACACATTGGGAACGAACAGTGTCCCCTAAAACTAAGGTCATTTTGAGATCGTCCGTTTTGTTCAGTCTATATGATATTCCGAGACCTACCGGTCCAGCTACGTGGTGTCGTTTTGATCCCCATCGCAACCAACATGGTCAGGAGACTCCAGCTGCTGCAGCGATTGGGTTTAACCTTGAGCAGCCTGCAATAGATCAATAGTTTGCCAACCGAGTGGCAGTGTTAAGTTTGAAGACTTTTAACCCCGTACATCCAATTACATAAAATATCAGAAAAACCTAAGTTCACGAGAACGTCTATTGTGACCACGAACCGACTTTGATATGGAAGAAAGGTTCACATTTCAGGCTTAGGAAATCGTTTTGCCATAAAAAAAAAGGGACCATCACAATTTAGAGTTTTCCTACACAAGGTGCGTACTTCACGTTTTTAACAAGACAATGCTTCTGCTCTTTTTTTTCGTGTCACAGAAGCGGGTTAGATGTCCTACACCACTTTTTTGGAAGCATGGTAAGAACCGGCTACTCTTTTATCCTCGGCACCCCCGCCATCGGCTGGGACATAGATTTCTAATGTCTCCGGCTCAGATGCTCCGTTTTACTTTCCGATGGACCACAGACGACGCTACGAGTCATAAAAGTCCAACCAATGCCATGTTAGTGTCACGTGACATTGAGGAGGGGCGCAGTGACGCGTTGTTACTTGATATGCTACATTGGCTGATATAGCTTGTAAAGTCTGCTACAATTCATCATACTTAGAAACCAAGTATAGTGGTGACAAGAATAATGAATAGAATCACTCTATAATCACGCAATAAAATACTACACTGGGAAAGTAGCGCAGTGCAGCGCAATCAACCAAGCACAACAACCAATAAGGACCGTATGCGCCGCCAAGTTTAGATTTTATTGACAATATCAGCCACATCAATATGAAAACCAAATCTCACTTACTTTTTTTGTATAATGGTCCATGGTATCTGTGAGATAATGCGACACACCACTCCACTGTGGCTGGGGTGCTCGAGTACCAGAAGTTTAGACAGATCGCCTCCAACGGTAATTGATTTGAACACAGACTTGGAAAAACACCTTTTTTTTTGTAACTTAGAACAATATAATACAACATGTTATGGCGGATTATAAATTACAAGTTCACCAAGGTTTTTTGAGGGAAATTTAAAACTAAAATATTGATGATGATTTATTTTTTCTCTGCCGCCCCAGAACCGCACAATTTTGGCTTTTTCGATATTTCGAAACCTTCCGGGCGCTATGCAAGAAACAATTACAATTGTTGAGTCTAATAACATTTTTTCTAGAAATGAACAAAGCATGAATTACGCTGTACAAGATGTTTCAGGCTAGAAATATAATTCTATTATGACTTAAGAAATCGCCATTAACTGACTAAATATGAAAGGGTTCCCCAAGAGGTGAAGTTTCCAGATTGTATTCGCTAGAAATATTAACTTCAATAAACTACATCTAACTGCTTCAGGTAGATCAGTTGGAGTGCTTTATGCAAAGATATATTTAGTTGTAAGATATATTTTTCTTTTTATTTTGGCCCTCAAACTTGCCTTTGCACAGAATTGGGAAAATCGTAGTTTCACGTCCTCTCACCCACATTTTCGTAAACAAAAAAAAAAGTAAGTTTTCAAAAAGTAAGGGTCCTCTCGTTTTATTGACACGCTGTGTTACCTCGAATATAAAATTTATTTCAGCACAAAGAATAGTCTTGACACCTCTAGAACAAACCTTGCAGAAACATGAATATGATGGTGCGCTTTTGAAGCTCTCTAATTGGTTCCCTCAGCTTTCCACATTTACACGCTTATTTCTTTCCTGTCTTCTCCATTGCTCTCCAACATCCTTACCCCAATCTTGACTGTCGTTGCAGCTAAGGAGAGGGGGAGAGCTAAGACGATAATCCCCCTTGCAGAAAAACCGAGGTTGTACGTCGAACTTTAAGGTGAAACAAAGTATAGTGGACGGCTCTTTTAATGAAAAGAATGTGCGACATTTTGATTTATTTTACCACGACATGCAGCTCTAAGCATCGCGCCTTCTCTGCATTGACAATGCTGCGGGCATTTTGTATAAAGCCAGAATTACATTTCATCAGTCGCACTTTCCTGTGTAAAACGTCACATCGTCGTCAGCGGTAATTCGTTATGTGTATGCCGTATATCGCAGTTAGGGGAGAATGTGGTGAAGATTGGAGCAAATGAGCACGCCATTACGCCATTACTTAAAAAGAAGACCGAATGGACCCCAGCGTGAACGAGAAATATATATTCATGTATACAACATTCAAAATAATTTATTGAGAGCACATAGCCCACATTTTCCGGTGACAACAGAAAAAAGGGCCAGAAAAGACTCTCTGAAGCTTGCAGGATATGTCCAGAAGGTTCGTTGCAGTTTCTGCATGAAAAAAAAGTAGAATCGATCAATCAAATTATTAAAGCCAGCGTTTACGCAGCTTTGATTGTGTCACTGACAAACAAATACCAACCATTAGATAAAAAGCCCCCAATAATGAAAAAAATAAAAACATTACTTACACTTCTTTTTGCGGAGGAGGGCAGTGTAGTCGTTGAAGCCACCAAGGCCGTAACCATAGTTCAGGCCGTAGCTGCCAAGACCGTGACCGAAGCCGTAGTGACCGACGCCGTAGCCGAGGTTGCTGACTCCATAACCGTAAGCTGGGGCGTGGGCGACGGTGGCGACAGCTGGGGCAGCGTGGTAGGTCTGGTAGCTCGCGACGGCTGGGGCAGCGTGGTAGGTGGTGGCAACCTTGGAAACAGCTGGGGCAACAGCGTAGGAAGCGACAGCTGGAGCAGCGTAGGTGGCGATAGCTGGAGCAGCGTGCGTAGGCGGTGGCAACCTTGGTCACGGCTGGGGCAACAGCGTAGGAGGCCACAGCTGGAGCAGCGTGGTAGGTGGTGGCAACCTTGGCAATAGCTGGGGCAGCAGCGTAGGTTGCGATTGGAGCAACAGCGTAGGAGGCAACAGCTGGGGCGGCGTAAGTGGTAGCAACCTTTGCCACAGCGGGGGCGGCGTAAGTGGTAGCAACCTTGGCCACAGCTGGAGCCACGGCGTAGGAGGCGACGGCTGGGGCTGCGTGGTAGGAAGTGGACACGGTGCGGCTCACGGCTGGAGCAGCAACAGCGTAGCTAGCGACTGGGGCAGCGACGGAGTAGCCGATGCCGTGGCCAAGACGGACAGCGTGACCGTAACCGAGACCACGTCCGTAGCCAAGGCCGTAGCCAAGGCCGGAGTAGCCGAAGCCACCATAGCCAAGGCCGGAGTAGCCGAGGCCGCCGTAGCCGAGGCCGGCGTAACCCAGACCGCCGTAGCCAAGGCCATAGCCGTAGCCTCCGTGGGTGTAGCCAGCGAAGGCGCTGGTGGCCAGGGCCAGGAGAAGGCAAGCACGGAACTGTGTGAGAGAGAAGTAATTAGTGCAAAGGGGCACTCGAGGTGGACAAGAATGACGATAATAATCCCTGGAGAAGAAGAACAAGTGGAACAAAGGACAAACACAAATCTGCAAATGCAGCTTGATGACTGGTGTGTGACCGAAAAAATTCGCCTGGTTCTGGTATCGAAACAGGGACCTCTCCATTTCTAGTCGAGCGCTCTACCAACTGAGCTAACCAGGAGTTTGACGTCAGTAGATGAAACAGGTATTATAAGCTGCCCCAGTCTAACACCAACAAAAGTAAACAGCCTGCACTTTAAGGTTATAATGATAATGCGAGTAATGCGTAGGTGCAAGCGAGCTGGACAAGAATTACGATAATAATCTCTGGAAAAGAGGAACAAGTGGAAGAAAGGACAAACACTGATCTCCAAACACAGCTAGGTGACTGGTGCGCGACCGAAAAAATCCGCCTGAACCTGGTATCAAACAAGGGACCATTTTATTTTTAGTGGAGCGCTCTACCAACTGAGCTAACCAGGAGTTAGACGCCAGTAGAGCAAACGGGTATTAAAAGCTGTCATCAGTCTAACACCTACAAAAGAGAACGGCCTGCATTTTAAGGTTATAATGATAGTGCAATTAATGCAGTGGTGCAAGCGAGCTGGACAAGATTGATGATAACAATCCCTGGAGAAGGGGGACAATGGGACATAGGATAAACACAAACCGCCAAACACAGCTAGTTTGGATATTTGTGACGGAGACTTTTTTTTCTTTTTGTCTGTGCTCACGGAGTAGTTTACTTACAACTTCCACGGTTATGCTAGCAAATTTGCTCTATAACGCGTCTGGCAGTCGTTGGTGTTTTCGACCTTTTATTTTGCTTAAACAATTAAAAAAATATCAACTTATAAATTTCAAATAATAAAGATATTCAGCCATCATACTGAATACCTGCATTGCGACCCGTCCAGAAAATCTTACCTTATCGAGAGGCAAAGTGGTTATGAATAATGTTATATTAATATTCTGAAGATTTCATCAGGTAGCAAAATGAGAGGCAGTAAAATGAAAGCCAATCATCTATCCTAACATGCGAAATTATGTTAAAGTCCGCAGCCATTATTACACAGAGATACTTACTCCAGCCATGTTGCAGGTAGAAATCAAAAACAGACTGCTGAATCGAGTTCGATTTTGCTCCTTTTTATACAAAACTTGCTTCAAACAGGGAGGACCTTTTGTCCAATGAGAGTCTATAATGAATTGAGGAAGTACCGAAGCTATGCGTGTGGAGGGTAAAAAAAATCCACACTTGCCTTGAACAGCCTTGGCATTCGCAATCAGGCGTGCTTCTGAGCACTTCGCTCCCTAATTTCCACAAATTAATCAAAATAAAAGGCACGTATGCGCACTAGTGACGATAGAAAACCCATTTTGAATCCTAATTTCACACTCGGAGGATTGGTGAGAAAAGAAGCATATTAAGAGTGTACATTGAGGTAAGGTGTACGTACGAATATGTGAGCAAACGAAATGAGGTCAATCAACTTTGAAAGAACGGACGTGATCAGTTTGCCGAAACGCGCTTCAGAATCTAAGTTATAGTACTGTCTTGGGCTTTTGTGGTACCTTGGTCGTGAAAATATTTTCATCTACACCGAGGTAGACTTATACGCCTTAATTTCAGCTTAATTTGACCATGTCAGCGGCGTTTACGACCGCCAACTGTAGAAAGACTTAAAGACTTATCTAAGCAAGAGTTGTGCTCTACGGCCCCTCTGATCACAGTCGTGTAAAGAGCTCCCTGTGAAATACCAACCAATGGAGGAGCCACGGAGCCAGGGATTAAAATTATATTAATAATAATTCTTTGATGAAACTTGCAAACTTTTATTTTTGGCATGTAAAATTCACTTAAGAATAGCAATACTATCGCATTTAATAAATTTCTGTATGCTAAGTACTTGCTGAAGAACCTGTTATTTTCTAATAATCATTTTTTAATAAAATAACTATTGTTATAAACTAATTAATGTTTCTTTACAGCAACTGAAAAAGTTTGAGTTACTGTTAAAACTAGTTTTCGATAACTTTTCCGGATGGGAGAAGCACCAGCCTGAAAAAATAGACACTTAAAACTGCTTACGCGTAGGAATGAAAAAGCATGCCTGCAGGCAGCGCAATCTTACTAAGCAGCCCGCCAAGTCTTCCTATTGCAATCGGTGATTCGGTAGTGATACCACGCTCCTCCACTGCGCAGGCGCGGCAAACTCTGCCGCCCCCCGCCTTCCGTTACAAAATATTCGCGTTGCTTTGCTTTTAACCAATGTGAATTTATCTGTTGTTTCGCTGCTACAGAAGGTTAAAGACAATGCCGTCTTTTCTCTATGGGACAGTTAATGATTTCGCAATAAAAGTACAGAATGACTGACAGGCGAAAATTTGTTGAGCTGCTCTTTGAGTATTTAAATTGCCTAGACTGCGGGGTTGGTCCCCGCAGTCTAGGCAACGGGGTTGGTCAGTATCGCGAAACCAAATATTTCAAATTAAACAATTGTTACTGCGGTTGATAAGCTAGCAGAATATTACTGTGGTTTGTTTTGTTTTGTTTGTTTGTTGCCTGAAGTACTTTGTATTATATATATTATTTTCCATAATTTTTGTGAATGATGTGTGTATGCGGGTGGGGCAGGGGGCCTGAGGACCAGTCATGTTGCATGTACAGCTTTTTTCCTAAGCTCCCACCGTAATTGTTTTGTGAAGAAAGCCAGTAAGTAGTAGTAGTAGTAGTAGTAGTAGTTAATATGGTAGAGATTGCTTAGACATGGCAACTCTAGAGCAAGGGGCAAAAAGGAACTGGCAGACACACAGCTCCAAACTCAGCTTGAAGCCTAATTTCAAAAATTAAAAGAGACAATGATGAATAAATGTCTCCCATCGGAAAAAAAAAGTGTCGATATAAATTCCATGAAAATTGTCGGCCACTTTTGCGTTTCCTTAGAGCACCATTACAGCTAACTCGCTTATGCTTCAAAATAAAAAAAGAACAGAAAAACTTGAGCACACACAAAAATTAAAAAAAAACAAACATGTATGTAAACGTGTGAAATGCGCCGCATCGGTAGTCTAAAATGCAAACGGCTCGAGGGCGCTCGTATGGGCATAACATGGTAGTCCCACGTGCAGAATCCCTTCGCGCGCATAAACCAGTATTATTTCATGTCTTAACCTAATATATTTAGGGTCTACAAATGACGGCATGATTACGTAACACTCTCTCGCGTGCACACTTAATGTATTTTTATTAAAAGCAGAATGCTTTGCCGTCACGGTGAAGTCCTGGCCACCTGATCTATGGATTTACGTCATGGGTGTCTCATAAAACTGGCCTTTTGAAGCCGGAAAAAAAGGGCGGGTTGTCAGCCGTGGGACATTTGACACAGGGCTTTTATCATCTGGCGCTTTCGTGTACCACCCGTTCGTACATACGTCATCTACTATCTGTAGAAGCGGATTTCTTCGGAGAACTTGGTAGTCCACTGTGATAAGTGTTCTGATAAACCGGCACACACCTCCTGAAGCCGACACCATCACGGTTACGAGAACATTCCCAGATGGCAAGGAAACTGTAAAGAATTTGTAAATATGTAATAGAACAAGAAGGCTAAACCCCTTCAACTGGGGATACGGACCAGGACATTCGGCAACCGACTTCCACCTTGGCCATCCTTGGCCTTGATTTGAACTTTGGGCAACCACTCCGAGCATGGAACGTTTCACCGGTAGTGTCCCAGCCTTACCATCGACTTTCTGTTCCGTAAGAAGCGCATTATGTCACAACTCTCGAATTTTGACCACGTCGTTCCCGCGTTGTTGCAACACCCAGCGGCGGTAATTCGGGCTATTCTGCGAGCGCGACCCGAGGATGAGCCTTACAACATCCTCAAGCGAGAGCTGATCTACAGAACAACGGCTTCAGAACAGCGTCGCCTTCACCAACTCGTTACCATTGAGGAGTTCGAGGACAGGGAGCCGTCAGAGCTCTTGCGCCGCATGCAACAGCTACTCGGAGACCGCGTCGACGCACCAGATAGATCGATCCTGCCGGAGCTCTTCTTCCAGAGGTTCTCGAGCAGGTACGCATGATCCTGGTAAGATCATCTTCTGACTCTGGAGACCCTGTCGACAGCGCGTAATACTAATCAGCGCCCGCGAGCCACGGTGGACGGCTAGCTCTGATTACCCAAAACATAAGTTTATGTAAAAAAGAAAAAATAGTGTAGGGACTTAGATCATTTTTAATACATTTTATAACTTCACATAAATGTTCACTTACGTAAACACATTTAATAATATTTTTCAAATAAAAATATTATTTCGTAAATTAAATTTTATTATTTTTTATGAATACCTAAATGTACCTAGTAATTAAAAATTTCTTATATAAATAAGTCTATAAATATAAGTTATTTCTTAGTTTTTTTCTTTAATAAATATAAATATACCCCACTTGTCAAAATCGAGGCCCCATGTGAACTGGGAATGGAAAAACCATTTGAAGTCCGACTGGGAATCGCTCCAGCCAGTTACTTCCATAACTGGTCCCAGTTTACTCCATTCCAAACTGGGAGTCACACCAGATGACCATAATTGGGAATGGTTCAAGCCAGTTGACCCCTCAGTTGGTCCCAGCTGATTCGCAGTTGGCACCAGGTAGTCCCAGTTGAAACCAGTTGAGACGCCAACTGGTCCCAGTTAGAAAGTTTTGGATGGCTTATGTCACTTGCGAATTTTAACACAAAGGCTTCGAAAGAATGAAAATCCGTACAACACTAACCCTTCCTTTGTAGGTCTTCAGAATTAAGTACAAAATACTACAAAAAGACAGCTTTATTGTAAGGCCCTGGTGATACGATCATACTGTAAAAGAAGCAAATACCGAAGCACAATAACTCTGAACACTGGGAGTTTCAAGCTGGAACCCCCCAATACCTATGGTTATTATTAACAATATCCCACCCGTATCTTTTTCTGTATGTGGAATATGAGTGTGCCCTCGTTCCGGTTCATGCTATTTTTTTATTCTGTTGTCCTTTCTTGGTGTGGGCGACGACTTGAAAGCAGTCAATTGTTTAACAGTGAATCTCCGAACTTCTCATATTTACGAACTTGGGCGTCTCAGGATTTTCACGATGAGAACCAAAGCAGCGTTTGGAGAGCTCAGTCTACTTCCGGGTAGAAGACGCGCTATGGGGCCTGTGCGAATAGTGCAAAATGTCCGCTTGATTTGTTTTACTGCGCTGTGGGGAGTCGGTTTGAACTCTGCAAGCGCTGCTTCTCTGTGCATTGTGAAAACCACGATGTTTGAAGCCTTTCTCCTTACTTTCTCTCGTCTCGACTAGCCAAAAAGTAAACAGTTTTTTTTTCGAAACTGCTTAGAAGTTTGGAAATGAACTAGACGAACTTAGAAGTTCGACGTCAAACCTGAGGTATCTGACAAAAGTTCGCCGCATCCTTAGAAATAGCCCGAAATACACATAATTTGACGCAAAATAAAACAAGATGTGGCTCAATTCGGCCATATGTAGCCCAATCTGGCAACATTGCACAAAACGTGCCACAAATCGGCTGTGGATTCGGTTGGATTGCATTCGTTGGTTATTATGAATGTCTAGTGACTTTAGAGAAGCTATGTTCCTTTATCTTCAACACACTTGCTATAAAACGATCAGCAAACCGCATTATGAAATTAATTGGAGACATAATGTTAAAAAAGTATTGAGCATGTAAACATTGCCTCAATATTATAAAGAAGCCCTGAACACGTAGAAAAATATTAAATACGATACTAACCGCACAATGTTTTCATATGAATTCAGCAGACGGGTAAGCTCCTAAGAAGGAGCCAAAATCCAACGGGCGACTGCGGCTTATCTTGTTCACGCGCTGTGTTGCTGAGCTTGCGGTCGTTGGTTCCGATAGCAGTAAAGACAAGTTATTTCTCTAGCTTTTTATATTAGTTTGTATTATTATAAATATTTTATATGTTTTTGCAGTCGTCGGCATCCTACTTTAGGGTAACTGTCGCGCAAAAGATGAAAATAAAAGCGCTAGCACAAGTATGAATTGACGCAATGCACTAGCCGTGGACTTCTTGCTTTGCCTGGATAATTCGCTCCCTCCGTGTTAATAGGTGTGTCAGTGCAGAAGGCAAGCACAGCAAATTCTTTCATACCAAGAAAGGAAGGTAATAATAATGGACATATTGAGAGCAAAATGAAAAAAATGTGCAAGTGGTAAAACTGCCACAGTGACGCAGCCGAAGGTTGTCTGCAAGAGGTCATCTTCACCCACTATTGAAACACAAATAGCGTGATTTCAAAGCAGTTATTTGACTGAGCTCATAGCGCGCTACGTATTAAGCACATCTATTAATTTTCTGACTTCGGAAAAGTTGTATTTGATTTTGTTCTGGTAGATCAGTGCTATGCACCGCGTGCAGCTTGGGTTTACGTATCGAGATTCCGCTCACGCAGTTTTACTTTTTACTATGCCTAAACACGTTTTTATTCTTGAAATTCAAGTACATGGGGGAAAATTAAAGTAGGTTTCAGAAACAGCGTCGTTCGGCGTTGTAACATTTATATTTCGTAGCATCAATGTGTACACATTCACAAACCCGGCAGTGTAAACATCCACAACGCATTGGTGTTCTCACTTTTATGCGGGAAAAGAAGTTTTTATATTCGCGTTCCTCTGGTGCGGTATGTCGTATAACATACGTTATCGGGGAACACATATCTTGTGGCTATGTGAATATTTCAAATATTTCTGTTAGATGATCATAACTACTACAAAATACAGTCGAGTCCTGCCTGATATAGCCTATTTTCACAATCAAATATAATCAACAATAACATGAGCTCAGGAGAGTTACGTACCACATCTAGCATCATATAAGCAATAAACACATGTCTTTCTTTTCTAGTTTCTGGATAGCAATGTTTATTATTGTTTTTGTAACTCAAAGCGCGTGCTCAATCCTGCCACGTGTTTTTTTTTTAATTCCGAGGCTTTGTTATATTGTTTTTATTTTTTATCAGAGCCAAACACCTGCATACCGCCGGAGCTTAAGTATAGTACATTACATTAGGCTAGCTTCCTGAAAAGGTATCGTTCGGCGTTGTAAAAGTTATTTTTCGTGGCGTAGGTGGTCAGGTTCTCAAATCCTGAACTGTAAATTTTCCTCACCCTATTGTTTTTTCCTCGCGCTTTCGTGATAAAACACGTCAGCCTTGCCATGCTGGAATCGAGTACGCCAGCGTTGGGAGTCATTTACGAAGGATTGATCAACGCAAACGTTTCCTCTCGCTATTCATGAATTGCCGCAGTTCGTCAGAATCTCAGTGACTTGACTGCATAGTAAAACCGCAAAAAAATAAATAAAACGATGTAGGTCAGTAAACGGAACTTCCATGGCGGGGTTCGCCAGCATGAACAGCAAATTGCCGATGCCGGCCAGTTACTGAACTTCCATGTAAATACTGGCCATCAAAGGCAGCAAAATGCCGATGCCGGCCAATTACTGAACTTCCATGTAAATACTGGCCATCAGAGATAGTGAAATACCGATGCCGGCCAGTTATTGGAACCTTCATGGAAAAACTGGTCAGCAAAGACAGCAAAAACTCGATGCTGGCGAGTCACTGCAACTTCTACGGCTGAACCGGCCAGTGAGCAAAACAAAACCCCGACGCTGGCCCGGGGCCGGTGGCTCACCAGCGCCAATGGCCGCCGGCGCCGCCATCCTGTTGCCAGGACCGGCCGGCGTAGTCCCGATACCGGCCGACGCGGTGTGCTACCTCGGGGGATGCGTTGGAGGCAGAGGCGAAAAATGCGTTGGCATAATCTGCGTATATATTCAGCCCAGGAGATCTAGGAATAGCAGTAATGTCATTTATATAAAGAAGAAACAACAAGGGGCCTAGGATAGAACCTTGGGGACATCCATTATTTACTTCCAATTAACGTGGTTGAGACAGTGTTGCTGAATTTGAAAAATTCAAAGCGATTCCTTACGTAATATTTCACTAAAGACAAAGCTACTCCTCGTATTCCGTACAGCTGAAGTTCATTTAGCGAAATTTCGTGTCGAATTGTGTCGAATGCGTATTCGAAGTCTAAAGAAATTACTTGCGTGTATAATTTTTTTCCATGTTGTATATTATTTTGTTTTTCGTCTCAACAAGTGCCTGTTCTGATGATTTGCTCTTTTGGAAGTCAAACTGAGATTTATTTATGACATCATGCTTTATAAGAAACTGATGTAATCGGCTTTGTATAAGTCACTCAAATATTTTCCGAAAATATTGGCAAGACTGATGTAGGTCTATAATTTTGTTGATATGGTTTTCTTCCTTTAAAGACCGTGGTAACATTCCACAATTTTCAGCGGGTCTTGAAATATGCCCGATTCTATGGTACAATTTATTATATGGGATAAAATGTTGCTCATATCTTGAGAAACATATTTAAAGGAAACGGGTTTAGTCCATCTAAGCCAGGTGCTACATTATTTGTAATCTTCTTTTAAGACCTTCTCCTTCTTGTGGTGTGGTTGGTGATAACATTATCGAATTGGCTAAAAAATGCGTGTCCATCATGCCACCCTGTAAGGGCTTATTTTCGGGTTCTAAGGGTGCACCAACATTTACGAAATACTCATTCATCGATATATACAGTTCTATACCACTCACGGGATTCCCATCAATAATCACGTTTTCTTATATCCCGGAAATGACTATGATTCTTTGTTATGGTGCTTAAGGCTTCCCATATCTCTTTGGGGTCACTCTGAACGCGATAAAACAGGCGTTTATAGTAGTTTTGTTTTCCTTTTTTTAAGTCGGAGGTTAATTTCTTTCTATAGTTCTTGAATGTAGCAAGAATATCTTCATCTGTACACATAAGAAAGTCGTGGTACATTTGATTTTTTCTTTCTTTAACGCGTATGTATAAATCAGAAGTCATCCAAGGTTTGCGAAAGTTTTTTCTTCGTTTATTAATTTGTCTCAGCAGGAAAGCTCTGTCGTAGCATTGCTGAAATTTTTTTTATGAAACTGGCGTACGCCAGATTCGGGTTGTGTTCTAAATATTCACTCTTCCAGTCCGTGACATAAATGATGTCGCGAAACCTTCTCAACGAGTCTTCATCTCTTTTCCTGTAGCTGAATGTTTCATTGTAAGTTGCACCTATCTTTCTAGGACGAGACGAGAGACGAAAAATAGGTAAGTGGTCACTGAGATCATCTTCGAAAACACCTGAGGAGACCTGATTCGTGTTTAGATGCGTAAGACAAATATCGACAGAGCTACTACGTTCCGAAATCACTCAGGTATCAGTGTCACCGTATTTCTACACCCACAAGCGGACAAGTAATTTTTTATTTTCAATGGAGTCATTATTATTTACAAGAATATCTATATTTACGTCGCTCGTAGCTAAAAAGGGTTTAGCAGTCGATCCGAGGAACTAACGAAGAAAAACAGTCTTGCTTCCCCCGGGGGGCCCATACACAACATCAATAAGGACGCTTCCAGCTTGAACGACAATATACTCTGTTTGTAGTGAACATAGAAAACTCAGCATGTACATACCATGTTATATAATCACTAAGGTAGATGGCGATAGCACCTGCTTTTTTATATCTTGTTCCCAAGCTCGCACAGTTATAACCAGCAAAACCAGGTGCTTCTACATCTTAAGTCACCAATGCCTCCGTACAAAGAAGCATAGGCGTGCGCAGGTATTTTCATTAGGGGGGGTGAGGTTTCCCCAGAGCGCCCCCGCCCCCCCCCCCCCCGTCGGTGTTTTATGCCGTCGAAAAAGGAACCATACCGCCGACACAGTCCCACCTCGAGTCGGGCCAACTTTGCGCCCCCCCTAGATGATTAGAGGGGGCGGCAGCCCCCCCCCCCCCCCCCCGCCCCCCGTGCGCACGCCTATGCAAAGAAGGGCATAAAAATTTAGACATAATTAATTTAAAAACAAAGTTAGTTGTTCGTGTTTGTTAATTCTACTTCTCGTATGTGGAGGTCATGTGATAAAGGCAACGCTTATCGAGTCTTATTTGGGACAGTCCGATTGCGCGACCATCTTTTAGATATCACTTTGATCCGCAATTTTGATGACGGCCGACGTACGTGTCATTTGTTTTTTTTTGTTTTTTTTTGCATACAGTTTTCCCCAGCTGTCCAGACTAGAGCACTATATAGCTCATTCGGAGCAGAGTAGCGCAATCTAGAACGCCATCTTTCAGCTACTAGCGGCGAACGCCCGGGGGTTCCAACTCCGATCAGAAATGCACGGGGAACGTGAGAAAATCGCTGTTTCTTCAATATTGTGGGGATGTACGGAACGTCAATAGTTTTTGACATAATAAAGGAACATTTTAGAATAATTTGCGGTAAGTTGCCTTCCATGTAAGGGCGTAATTTTTTTTTTTAAATTGCCTGATCGGCATTACACAGCAGACGACGCGGCGACGTCACGGAGACGTCGCACCGTCCACGTGACCCGCTCCGGCCAACTCACGGAAGTCCATCTCCGCTGCGTACAAAAATCGTCTGCTTCAAACGCCAGATGCCTTGGAAATTGCCTTCTCAAAATTTTCTCACGCATTCGATATTATGAAAACTTTAATAAAATGTTTAGTGCTTTACCAACTTCACGACAGACTAGTTTCGAAAAGTGTGAACTTGGCGTTTATTTTTTAGTCAGCCGTGTTGTGTCGATCTCCATGTATTCTCCCATAGGGCGGCGCCGCCTCCTGGAACCCTGAGTATCACGTGACTCGCGCCGCGCTGCTCTGTCGGCCATGTTGTCGGAGAAACACGCGGATCAAAGGATTGCGCTACTCTGGTCCGTAGAAGCTATATAGTGCTCTAGTCCAGACAAATTTCCACCACGTCTTTCGCTTGCGGGTAATTTTCGCAAGAAAGTAACTGCTTATTCTTCATCGTCACGGGTTCGTTTCCATGCATAGTATTGTCGGATCCCACTGCACCAATATCGGTGGTCGGCAGTCGCTTTTCTTTTTGTTTTTTTGCATTTGTCTAGCAACGCGTTTTCTTCAAACGCTGAACAAAGCTTACTATGTATTTTTTTAAATTTTTGAGTGGGAACTTGGTGGCAAATATCAATATCATTGTTCTTAAGAGGTACACCCAGCAGTTCACCGATTTTCTTTACGATGTCGGTCGGGTTGCCCGTTACCGGTATTTGACTAAAACACCTTAAAACTTGTTTTCGCTTCGAAAAAGTACATGTTTTCTTTATGCGAAGACATGGCACGTTGTTTCTTGTGCACAGAGAAGGGGAGACGCTTTTTATTTTTAGACGTTTGATTTTTTTATGGTGGCTAAATTATGAATACGAGGTTTTCGCAGGTGGGTCCGGATATGAATATATTTCCAGGCTTGGCTTGTAAATACTGGCGACGTTTCGCGGTCACTGATCATTTACTCATGTCGGAATTAAGATGGTCACGTTGCTGAAGCAACACCGCGATTAGCACGTCTGTAAAAGCTCCGAATCGATTCCGAGCAACCTTGATCGAGAACAAGAACAAGAACATATACTCTCTACTAAAGAATTGAAATTATTTCGCCAACCAGCGAACGCAAATAAACCAAAACATGTTTGGTACTGTGTTCGATAGATGGCTGCACCTGTCAGGCCAACCAAAAATTACCGCACGTTTCAAGGCGCGCACCCTCCGTTCGAAAGAAGTGTCGCGCGTCTTCAGATGCGAACCTCCGCGTCACCGAGGTCTTTCAAGGAGAACGGTAAAGGCGGTGATCGGCCAGTGTCGTGTATGCCGACGCTTTTCTGCACACCCAGCCAGTGCACCAGTCGTATCGCTACCGTGGGACAGAGTCCACGAGGGTCACCCCTTCCAAGTCGTAGGAGTCGATTTTGCGGGACCTTTGTTCGTCAAGACCGACGGTGACGACGTAAAGGCGTACATTGCCCTTTTCACTTGCGCAACCACTCGAGCTGTACACCTAGAGCTCGTCTCTTCCGTAGCGACGAAACCCTTTCTTCTGGCCTTTCGACGCTTTGTGGCTCGTAGAGGAATACCGAGCACGATTTACAGTGATAATGCCCTTACGTTCAAGAGGGCTGCGTAAGACTTGGGTGCTCTGTGGAAAATATTGCGCAACCCAGTGTTGCAAGATTACTGCAGCTCTCAGCGTAATCACGTGGAAGCTCATCGTGAGAGAGCGGCATGGTGGGGCGGTTGGTGGGAACGACTGGTGCGTTCGGTAAAGGTCTGCCTCCGAAAGATAATTGGACGACAGAGCCTATCGTTCGAGAAGCTGACGACTATCTTGGTTGACGTTGAGGCTACAGTAAACTCGCGGCCCTTGACATACCTCCACGCAGATCCTGGCGAGCCAGGAGCCTTGACGCCAGCACATTTGCTCATCGGGAGAAGACTAACCACACTGCTCGAGGTCGAACCGCCACAGGCGTCGTCTAAGGAAACACTTTCCCGCACTCTGGAAGTATCGGCAGCGCCTCATGGACCAATTCTGGATACGTTGGAAGCAAGACTACCTCCAAGAGCTTCGCTCAGCACATCTCGCCCGACCCGCTGGCAGCTGCACACCGAACGTTGGGGACGTGGTTTTGCTGCACGATGACAACACCCCACGTCACCTGTGGAGAACCTCCGCGTCACCGAGGTCTTTCACGGTGGAGACAGCCACGTGCGAACCTGCGCGATCAGGTTGCCCTCGGGTACATGCACACGAAGGCCCGTGCAGCTGCTCTACCCACTGGAGACTTGGTGATCGAATGAGCGGCTTGCTGATTTGGGGGGGGGAGGGTGCGAGGTGAAAATTAAGGTTTAAACGATCCTTCCTAGCGCGCGGGCATGGGAGCGCTAAAGGAGAAACAAAAAGACGTTGAAGTAAATCGTTCACCAGAGCTGGGTCGTCCTGTTCCTTTCCCCTATGAGCGCTCTCAAGGCGCAACATAAATTTCAACTTCAATTATCCTAACAAAGCTATTTTTAAATATTCATGAGTTTTTTTGCATAAAGGCCGTTGGCATTTGTTTCTGCTAGGTTGTGAATTATTTGTTGTTCACTTACTCATGGGGTTGGTTGGCAGAAAAAGGAACAGTTACTAAATATCACTCTCTGATAGTCATAGGTATATTGGATACTGTGGCACTAGGAAAAAAACAAATACTATTAATGATGCGGCGACAATAGTAGCACGAAATTTCGCCATTTTCCAACTGCCGCTTTGAGTCGCACGCTAAAGCTAATAGAAGCTGGGCTCGTTTAACTCTTTTTATATTCGTTTCTTCATTGAAAGACAAGAAACGACCGCATAGACAAAGGGAAAGTGACAACTGTCCCCAAAAATTATTGCCATTATTAGATGGTCCATTTTGGTCACTTTGTATGATATTACAAAACCTACCAGTCAAACTACGTGGTGTCGTTTTTATCCCCAGTACACAACCTGGCCCGGTCAAGAGATACCTATTTCGAGTTTTAGGCAACAAGTTGCGTACCGAATATTTTTTTCGCGTCCCAGATGTGGGTTAGATGCGTGGCATCAATTTTCGGAAGCACGGCAGCTATTGTTTCATCCTTGCGACGCCCGTTATCGGTTGGGACCAGGGTTGTAAAGTACCTAGGTACAAGTAACTGTAAATCGATATCTAGGTACTTTTGTTGTACCTGAGGTAGAAACCTAGGTACTTTCATTTCTCAGTATCTGTATCTGTATCTTAGGTACATTTTCCAGTAACTTGTAACTAAGTGAAGTTACTTTTTACAGGTACTTTTCTATTCACTTCGTCAAAATCGTAGAAAATACAATATAACATATAACTGAAAATAAATTATAATTACAGTCGTAAAGCAATTTAACATCACGTAGTGTTTCCACGCAATAAATCGAACTCAAATTTTGCACTTTACAAAACTGAAAATGTTTGTGAAGAAAAAAAACTGGGAGGACGATTAACCTTCGCCTTTAAGAGTTGAACGCGATAGGGTTATCGGGCCCCGTTCGCATGGCCTTCTCAATCGCTTCTCATGCTCTTGAGTCACACAACGACCTAGTTCTTATGATACAACACTCCCGGCGCGATCGAGGAGCTTTTGCCAGTGCTTTGATGCCATTTTACCCCGCAAGGTTTATTTATGTGTTTGCTCGGCACGCGCTAACAACACTCGATGCGATAATGCCTTTACCCTGACACAGACAGACATCGAGGCACTCTAATGACGGCAGGATCGCAGTGCCATTCCCAAGCCCTCCGTTGCCTAGTCGGTAGCATGTCTGGCTCGCAACCGAAGGGTCGTGGGTGCGATCCTGCGTAAATTCTTCAAATTTTTCTTTAAGGCAAATGAATTAGTTTATCAAGTGGGATCATTTGAAACATGCGGCGACCATTAATTCGTATGTCTTTAACCACCTTCATTCCACGCGTGACGTCACGTTTCACATGAGCGTTGTGGGTTGTTTGAAATTCCCGCGCGAAGTCATGTGGCTGTGACGTCACGACCCTATCGACCATTCAGGAATTTCCCGTCACGCCACCGACGCCACCGACATCCGACGGATTTTCTGTGACACGAGCTCCTAAACGCGCTCGCGTTAAAATATTCTCTTCCTTCCTAAAAACGAAAGAAAAAACGTGAAAGCTTGAAGACTTTCGCTCGTCGTTGCGTTGCGAAGGTTAGGTGCGTGTGCACTCGACTCTTCGTTTCTCCATGCGGCCGACGTCTTCTGGGCCCGCCGATGGCTTCGATGCCAGTGCTGGCGCTGAAGGGCAAGCCACGTCAACAAGCGAGTTTGAGCGGGACGTCGTAAACAGTGGAAGCTGTGTCCTCGGTGAGCCAATTGGAGCGTGAGAGTAAGGCACGTGAGGACTCAACTCCGATGTGGACATCTGTGCAGCGCCGTCACGTGCCTCGCTCCAGTGACCTTATTGGCTCCCCGGGCCCTTCTGTTTTGCCATTTGCCAACTTCTACCGAGTTGGAGGCTCCTCCGGTGGCTGTTTCTCGCCGACTGGCTCCGGCCTGTCGGGACTCTCGGGCGCCACTATCCGGGCCCGGGCGCCCGGGCAACTCGGGCTCTATGCTAAGCGTGCCGCCGTGGCGAAGAAGAGCAGAAGGAAAAAGAAAAACAGAGGTCTCTCGGAAACAACAACAACAAAGGCTACGTGGCCACGTGGCTACGTTACGTGCTGCCTTCTCTGGTCGAGTGTTGAGTCGGTTGAGTCAGCCCCATTGTCTTTGGTTGCCTGGTTGACTTGCGGACGCAATATGCCTTCATCGTCATGTCTTCGATCATCAATGAGACGGCCATCGTCAGTAGCGTAAAAGAAGGCGAATCAGACGTACCATGGCCCTTTTATAGGGATTATTTTAAACTCGTGAAAACGAAAGAGAATGGGAACATTGATGTTAGGTGTCTGAAGTGCGCCCCGAAACTCAAGATCATCTCGGCGTCCGTCACTAGCACGTCTAATGTCAGAAAGCATCTGATGGTAAGTGGTCCATATTATATGAGCGAATGACGTTTTAGCGAATGACACTTTAGCGAATAGGAATCACTTGAGCGAATGGACGTTTTCGCGAATGACGTTTTAGCGAATAGGTTGTTTGTAGCCTGTAGCCCGACCCACAACAATTATTTGTAAGCTGCCTTGTCATTGGTCAATTAGATATCGTCTTCATTTTAGTTTTACTGAAAGCAACCACTTTTTCCCTTTTTAATGCCCGCACGTCCGGAATTTTCCGCCGCTGTTGACCATCTTTGGCGTCTGGCAGAAATATCGTTTTCGTCTCAAGTGCTAATGCTGAAACCTAGTTGGACTAGTGTCCTGCGCCGCTGAGCTGTTCTGATACGGTGCAATAAGTATTAACTAGTCATGCTTTGCTTATTCCAGAGGTCTCACAAGGAAGCACTAAAGAGTGTCGACAAGAGCAAGACGAATGTCGCCGGGGTAAAACGGAAAGCCGCGGCACCCAAGGAAAGACCCGAATGTAGCACAGGGCCTCCACAACATAGAATAGCAGCAGTCCAGCCATCAGTGGCAGACTACATCAGGAGCTCGAAGTCCCCGTTCGGCCAGAGTACGAGTACTTAGATTATCTGCCCTTGATGTTTGTATCCTTCTACTGCTGCATTAAGTTTTGACAACGAAGCCTGCCAGTTTTGTTGTGCTTAATTATGTGAAATGAACATTTACATATCTAAGGTCTCCCAATACTATTTTCCGCACGTAATTATAACTGTGACTCTGGAAGTAGTATTTGTAGGGGGTGTTTTAGAAACCAGGAGGCAGTTTCTTCAGGCGTAGCCAGGGGTTGCCCCCCCCCCCCCTCAAATCTTGTTTTGCTGGGACCTCCTTTCTCCCTCCCCCACCTATAGCATCTTGTCATAGTCGCCCCCCCCCCTACCCCGCCCGCCCTCCCGCCCGCAACAAGATCCTGGCTACGTGCCGGAGTTCTTTAACATAATTGAGTGTTGACAGACGGAAAGTTGTCTACAATACGTTCTAAGATACATTCGTACTGCTACCGAAGAGCAGCCCTGCATTTATTGAATGAACTGATATTTGGTTTTCAGATGCATTAGACAAAATGGTTCAGGAACTGGTTGTAAATGCCAACCTGCCGTTCTCCTTCGTGGAACAGAGGAGTTTCAGGCATCTGATGCAGTGCGGCTTCCCTGGCCGTCACGTGATGAGTCGACCCAAGTTGATGAGCGAAATCAGTAAGGATGCGGCTGAGACGAAGGAAGTGATAAGAAAAAAGCTTGGCGATCTTCAGTATGTTTCTTCTACTGCGGACTGCTGGTCACTTCATAAGAGGTAACTGTCGTGGTTTCTCTTCATTATGCGGTATTCTCAGTGCCATAATTTATTTTGGTGTCTCAAGGAGTTACCTTGGGGTGACAGCACATGGGATCGACCCAGACACGCTGGAAAGGTGTTCTTTTGTGCTGGGCTGTCGTCGCATTCGAGGAAGGCACACATTCGATGTTCTTGCATCTACGTTAGAAGGCGTATACACAGAGTACGATATCCTCGACAAACTAACCTGTACCACAACGGACAGCGGCTCCAATTTCATAAAGGCTTTCAGGTGAAAATGAAATCTTTGATATTTCTTACTAGAAAATTCGAACAATTTCGCCAGAATAGATGTTTATTTTTTATTTTATACAGCCATTTTGGGCGGCAGTATGAAGACTACACAGACACATCATCGGAGAGTGAGATAGAGGAGGAAATCTGTGCACCTGTTCCAATCTATAACGTCCTCGAAGCTCGTGACCAATCTGATGGGGTCTACTCACTTCCTCACCACCAGCGCTGTGTGTGCCATATGCTGAATCTGATCACAACGAAGGTAAATAGGCAAACTCTTACAGCGGCAATCGGTTGATGTTACATCTAATTCTGCAGGACGTGGAGAACGCTGAAGAATCGTCGCCGCAGCTGAAGAAGCAAATAAGGCAGACTTTCAGCAAGTGCTCGGCATTATGGAAGAAGCAAGCGAGGTCTAATGTGGTTGCTGACGCCATCTCTTCAAGCTGTGAAGGATATTTGCCCACGCCTGTCCTCACGCGGTGGAACTCTACATACGATTGCCTCAAATCGCTTCACGGAATGCTTGTTCACAGTGAGGGAAAGTTGAAGGAAGTTTGTGAGAATTTTAAAATTCCGCGATTCACGAAGTCAGACATTGACTTTATTGATGAGTATGTTCAGGTGTTTACACCTCTCGCACAAGCTATAACTCTTCTCCAGCGCGAAAACAGCATGTTCATGGCATATCTCCTGCCTACAGTGGCTTCACTTCGCAAAAAAATGTCCGCGTTGCTGACGGAGAACTTGAGGTACTGCCGCCCGGTGGTCGAGAGCTTAATCGCGGCGATCAATAAGAGGTTTGCAGGTATGGAGGAAGAAAAACATTTGATAATATCTGCCGTATGCCATCCAAAATTTAAGGTTGCATGGATAGACAACGAAGTGGAACGGAAGCGGGCCTGGGATTATCTAAAGAACGAACTTATGCGAACATCAACTATAGAAAAAGCGTCGTCAGGCGAACAAAGTGGTGAGGATGAAGAAGACTGTGAGCACTTCTTTAACTTCGAAACATCGTCCTCATCTGCTTCATGGGAGCAGGAGTTTGTACAGTACACCGAACTTGCTCCGACAAGAAGTCTGGACTGTCTCAAGCACATGCCGCTGCTGAAAAGCGTGTTCTTAAAATTCAACACAGGGCTTCCAAGCAGTGCGGCGGTGGAGCGCGTTTTTAGCATAGGAGGAACAATTGCTACCAAACTGCGATCGAAGATGTCGGATGAACATTTCGAAGAAGTCCTGATTCTGAGGTCAAATCGAGCACTCAAGTGAAAAAGACAAAGTCTTCGAATGCTCTGGTGAGAGCGTTTTGCCTTATTTCTCCCATTGACACCAATAAAGCACGTTTATCAAACTTGTTTTTGTGTACATCCCAGTATACAAAGGATTTACTTCCAATAATAATGTGACAAATTTGAGAAAAATACTTGACGTGAAAATAAAAAGTACCTTTGAAGTAACTGTACCTGTACCTAGGTACATTTTTAAGCGAGTAGCTAGATACGCACCTAGGTACATTTTCGTATGAGTAACTGTAACTGTATCTTAGGTACATTTTTGAAGTAACTTTTACAACCCTGGTTGGAACATGAGATTCCGAACGTTTCCTGTTCATATGCTCTGCTTTTAGTTTCCAATGGACCACGGACCACGCTATTATAAGATTTAAAGCTAGGTCGTAAAAATTTTTTAGAGCGCAGCTCTTAGGCGGCCGTTTCCCGCTTGAGCGGCGTCGCCATCGCCGTCGCCGTCGGCGTAACCGCGCGGCGCATTATGGGTAAATTTTCCCGCTAAATCTAGCGGAATATTTTCTCCGCCAAAATTAGCGGAAAACTTTCCCCGCCAAAATTAGCGGAAAATATTTCCCGCTAGATTTAGTGAAAACATTTCCCCGCTAAATTTAGCGTAAAAATTTCCTGCTAAATTTAGCGAAAAAAATTCCCTGCTAAATTTAGCAAAAAGTTCCCCGTCAAATTTAGCGAAAAATTTTCTCCGGCAAATTTAGGGTAAAAAATTCCCCGACAAACTGAGCAAAAAAATTCCTGCCAAATTTAGCGGAAAAAATTTCCTCGCTAAATTTAGCAGAAAAGTTTTCCTGCCCAATTTAGCGGAAAACATTTCCCGCTAAATTTTGCGAACAAAGTTCCCGTTAAATTTAGCGTGAAAATATTTCCGCTGGTCAGCGCAAAAATTTCCCCGCCAAATTTTGGGGAAAATTTTCCCCGCTAAATTTAGCAAAAAAATACGCCAGCTAAATTTAGCGGAAAAGTTTCCCGTTAAATTTAGCGTAAAAAATGTTCCGTTGATCAGCGCAAAAACTTCCCCGCCAAATTTTGTGGAAAATTATCCCCGCTAAATTTAGCAAAAAATACGCCCGCTAAATTTAGCGGATAAAGTTTCCCGTTAAATTTAGCGTTAAAATTTTTCCGCTGATCAGCGCAAAAGTTTTCCCGTCAAATTTTCTGGAAAATTTTCCCCTTAAATTTAGCAAAAAAATACGCCAGCTAAATTTAGCGGAAAAAATTCCCATTTAGCGGGAAAATTTCCACGCTAAATTTATCGGAAAAGTTTCCCCTAAATGGGAAGCGAGCAGGAGAGGAGGAGGGACATAGCCTCCTCTCCGTACCTTCCCTCCTCCTCCTCAATAGCTGCGCTCTAATTTGGCGTTACAGGGGATTGTAGAGGTCTTTCATGTTTTATTTTCAGCTAGGTTTTTACTTATTTGTTGTCACTAATAGCGTTGGTCGACTTCAATTGAATAATTAGTTAGGCATGATTTGTGTAACATATGGAAGTTTTCAAACACACGCCCATAATATTTTCTTTAGAAATCGAAGAAATCCCCTAAAAAATAAATTCAAGGAATTAGGTAAGAAAAATTACCCGTGGATAAATATTACTTTCTGAAAGTCTTACACGGTACACTGTGGCGCAGAGGTAAAACAAATAATATTAATGATGCGGCAACAGTAGCAGCGCGAGATTTCGCCCTTTCCCAACTGCCGCTTCAACACGCACGCCTAGCGTAGGGAGAGGCTAAGCTTGTATAACATTTTATTATATTCGCATATTCTTTAAAAAAATATAATAAAGAGACGATCGCATAGACATTGGGAACGAACAGTGTCCCCCAAAACTAAGGTCGTTATGAGGTGGTCCGTTTTGTTCAGTCTCGATGATATTCCGAGACCTACCGGTCCAGCTACGTGGTGTCGTTTTGATCCCCATCGCAACCTAACATGATCAGGAGACTCCAGCTGCTGCAGCGATTGGTTTAACCTTGAGCAGCCTGCAATAGATCAATATTCGGCCAACTGAGTGGCAGTGTTAAGCTTGAAGACTTTTAACCCTGTACATCCAATTACATAAAATATCGAAAAACCAAAGTTCGTGAGAACGTCTATTGTGACCACAAACCGACTTTGATATGGGAGAAAGGTTCACATTTCAGGCTTAAGAAATCGTTTTATCATAAAATAAAGGGACCATCCCAATTTAGAGATTTCCTCCACCAGGTGCGTACTTCACGTTTTTAAAAGCACAATGCTTCTGCTCTTTTTTTCCTGTCGCAGAAGCGGGTTAGATGTCCTACATCACTTCTTGAAGCATGGTAAGAACCTGCTACTCTTTTATCCTCGGCACGCCCGCCATCGGCTAGGACATAGATTTCTAACGTCTCCGGCTCAGATGCTCCGTTTTACTTTCCGATGGACCACAGACGACGCTACGAGTCCTAAAAGTCCGACCAATGCCATGTGAGTGTCACGTTACCTTGAGGAGGGGCGCAGTGACGCGTTTTTACTTGATATGCTACATTGGCTGATATAGCTTGGAAAGTTTGCTACACTCATCATACTTAGAAACGAAGTATAGTGGTGACAAGAATAATGAATAGAATCACTCTGTCAACAGCCTACCCGCAATAAAATACTACACTGGGAAAGTAGCGCAGTGCAGCGCAATCAACCAAGCACAATAACCAATAAGGACCGTATGCGCCGCCAAATTTAGATTTTATTAGCAATATCAGCCACATCAATATAAAAAACAAATCTCGCTTACTTATCTGTGAGATAATGCGACACACCACGGCCACTGTGGATGGGGTGCTCGAGTACCAGAAGTTTAGACAGATCTCCTCCAACGGTAATTAATTTCAACACAGACTTGGAAAAACACCTTTTTTGTAACTTAGAATAATATAATGCAACTTGTTATTGCGAATTATAAATTACAAGTGCACCGAGGTTTTTCGAGGAAATTTAAAACAAAAATATTTATGATGATTTATTTTTTCTCTGCAAAACCATAACTGCAGAATTTTGGCTTTTCCAATATTTCGAAAACTTCCGGGCGCTATGCAAAAAACATTTACAATTGCTGTCATAACATTTTTTAGAAATGAACAAAGCATGATTTACTCTGTACAAGATGTTTCAGGCTAGAAATATAATTCTATTATGACTTAAGAAATCGCCATTAACTGACTAAATATGAAAGGGTTCCCCAAGAGGTGAAGTTTCCAGATTGTATTCGCTAGAAATATTAACTTCAATAAACTACATCTAACTGATTCAGGTAGATCAGTTGGAGTGCTTTATGCAAAAATATATTTAGTTGTAAGATATATTTTTCTCTTTATTTTGGCCCTCAAGCTTTCCTTTTCACAGAATTGGGAAAATCGTAGTCCCACGTCCTCTCACCTACATTTTCGTGAACAAAAATAAAAAAGCAAATTTTCAAAAAGTAAGCGTCCTCTCGCTTTATTGACACGCTGTGTTACCTCGTATATAAAATTTATTTCAGCACAAATAATAGTTTTGACACCTCTAGAACAAACCTTGCAGAAACATGAACATGATGGTGCGCTTTTGAAGCTCTCTAATTGGTCCCTTCAGCTTTCCAGTTTTACGCGCTTATTTCTTTCCTATCTTCTCCATTGCTCTCCAACATCCTTACCCCAATCTTGACTGTCGTTGCAGCTAAGGAGAGGGGGAGAGCTAAGAGGATAATCCTCCTTGCAGAAAACCGAGGTTGTACGTCGAACTTTAAGGTGAAACGAAGTATAGTGGACGGCCCTTTTAATGAAAAGAATGTGCGACATTTTGATTTATTTTACCACGACATGCAGCTCTAATCGTCGCGCCTTCTCTGCATTGACAATGCTGCGGGCATTTTGTAGAAAGCCAGAATTACATTTCATCAGTCGCACTTTCCTGTGTAAAACGTCACATCGTCGTCAGCGGTAATTCGTATGCGTATGCCGTATATCGCAGTTAGCGGAGAATGTGGTGAAGATTGGAGCAAATGGGCACGCCATTAATTTAATCCACGACCGAATGGACCCCAGTGTGAACGAGAAATATATAGTCATATATACAACATTCAAAATAATTTATTGAGAGCACATAGCCCACATTTTCCGGTGACAACAGAAAAAAGGGCCAGAAAAGACTCTCTGAAGCTTGCAGGATATATCCAGAAGGTTCGTTGCAGTTTCTGCATGAAAAAAAAGTAGAATCGATCAATCAAATTATCAAAGCCAGCGTTTATGCAGCTTTGATTGTTTCACTGACAAACAAATACCAACCATTAGATAAAAAGCCTCCAATAATAATAAAAATAAAAACACTACTTACACTTCTTCCTGCGGAGGAGGGCAGTGTAGTCGTTGAAGCCACCAAGGCCGTAACCGTAGTTCAGGCCGTAGCTGCCAAGACCGTGACCGAAGCCGTAGTGACCGACGCCGTAGCCGAGGTTGCTGACTCCATAACCGTAAGCTGGGGCGTGGGCGATGGTGGCGACAGCTGGGGCAGCGTGGTAGGTCTGGTAGCTGGCGACGGCTGGGGCAGCGTGGTAGGTGGTGGCAACCTTGGAAACAGCTGGGGCAACAGCGTAGGAGGCGACAGCTGGAGCAGCGTAGGTGGCGATAGCTGGAGCAGCGTGGTAGGCGGTGGCAACCCTGGTCACGGCTGGGGCAACAGCGTAGGAGGCAACAGCTGGAGCAGCGTGGTAGGTGGTGGCAACCTTGGCAACAGCTGGCGCAGCAGCGTAGGTAGCGATTGGAGCAACAGCGCAGGAGGCAACAGCTGGGGCGGCGTAAGTGGTAGCAACCTTGGCCACAGCGGGGGCGGCGTAAGTGGTGGCAACTCTTGGCCACAGCTGGAGCCACGGCGTAGGAGGCGACGGCTGGGGCAGCGTGGTAGGAAGTGGACACGGTGCGGCTCACGGCTGGAGCAGCAACAGCGTAGCTAGCGACTGGGGCAGCGACGGAGTAGCCGATGCCGTGGCCAAGACCGACAGCGTGACCGTAACCGAGACCACGTCCGTAGCCGAGGCCGTAGCCAAGGCCGGAGTAGCCGAAGCCGCCATAGCCAAGGCCGGAGTAGCCAAGGCCGCCGTAGCCGAGGCCGGCGTAGCCCAGACCGCCGTAGCCAAGGCCATAGCCGTAGCCTCCGTGGGTGTAGCCAGCGAAGGCGCTGGTGGCCAGGGCCAGGAGAAGGCAAGCACGGAACTGTGTGAGAGAAAGTACGGTAATTAGTGCAAAGGTGCACTCGAGGTGGACAAGAATGACGACAATAATCCCTGGAGAAGGGGAACAAGTGGGACAAAGGACAAACACAAATCTGCAAATAAAGCTAAATGACTGGTGTATGACAGAAAAAATCCGCCTTGTTCTGGTATCGAAACAGGGACCTCTTTATTTCTAGTCGAGCGCTCCACCAACTGAGCTAACCAGGAGTTTGACGTCAGTAGATCAAACAGGTATTATAAGCTGCCACCAGTCTAACACCTACAAAAGAGAACGGCCTGCATTTTAAGGCTATAACGATAATGCAAGTAATGCGTAGGTGCAAGGGAGCTGGACAAGAATTACGATAATAATCCCTTGAAAAGGGGAACAAGTGGAACACAGGACAAACACTTATCTCCGAAACACAGCTAGCTGACTGGTGCGCGACCGAAAAAATCCGCCTGTACCTGGTATCGAACCAGGGGCCTCTTTATTTCTAGTGGAACGCTCTACCAACTGAGCTAACCAGGAGTTAGACGTCAGTAGAGCGAACGGGTATTATAAGCTGTCATCAGTCTAACACCTACAAAAGAGAACGGCCTGCACTTTTGAGGTTATAATGATAGTGCAATTAATGCAATGGTGCAAGCGAGCTGGACAAGATTGATGATAACAATCCCTGGAGAAGGGGACAAAGGGACATAGGATAAATACAAAACTCCAAACACAGCCAGTTTGGAGATTTGTGATAGAGAATTTTTGTTTTGTCTCTGTTCACTGAGTAGTTTACTTACAACTTCCACAGTTATGCTAGCAAGTTTGCTCTATAACGCGGCTGGCATTCTTTGGTGTTTTCGACCTTTTTTTAGCTTTAACAATTTAAAAATATATACTAATAAATTTTAAATAATAAAGATATTCAGCCATCATACTGAATACCTGCATTGTGACATGTCCAGAAAATATTACCTTATCGAGAGGCAAAGTGTTACGAATAATGTTGTATTAATATTCTGAAGATTACATCAGGTAGTAAAATGAGAGGCAGTAAAATGAGAGCCAATCATCTCTCCTAACATGCGAAATTATGTTAGAGTCCGCAGCCAATATTACATAGAGATACTTACTCCAGCCATGGTGCAGGTAGAAATCTGTAAAACAGACTGCTCAATCGAGTTAGATTTTGCTCCTTTTTATACAAAACTTGCTTCAAACAGAGAGAACCTTTTGTCCAATCAGAGTCCTTAAATGAATTGAGGAAGTATCGAAGCTATGCTGTGGAGGGTCAAAAGAACCCACACTTGCCTTGAACAGCCTTGGCATTCGCAATCAGGCATGCTTCTGAGCACTTCGCTCTCTAATTTGCACAAATTAATCAAAATAAAAGGCACGTATGCGCACCAGTGTCGATAGAAAACCAATTTTGAATCCCAATTTCACACTCAGAGGATTGGTGAGAAAAGAAAGCATATTAAGAGTGTAAATATAGGTAAGGTGTACGTACGAATATGTGAGCGAACGAAATGAGGTCAATCAACTTTGAAAGAACAGACGTGATCAGTTTGCCGAAGCGCGCTTCAGAATCTAATTTATAGTACTGTCTTGGGCTTCTTGTGGTGCCTTGGTCGTGAGAATATTTTCGCCTAGACCGAGGTAGACTTATACGCCTTTATTTTATTTTATATTTTATGCTTTTGCAGCCGTCGGCATCCTACTTTAGGGTAACAGTCGCGCAAAAGATGAAAATAAAAGCGCTAGCCTAAGCATGAATCGATGCAACCCACAAGCCGTGGACTTCTTGTTTTGCCTGGATAATTCACTCCTCCGTGCTAATACGTGTGTCAGTGCAGAAGGCAAACAGAGCAAATTCTTTCAACGAAGAAAGGAAGGTAATAATACAGGACATATTGAGAGCAAAATGGAAAAATGTGCAAGCAGTAAAACTGCGACAGTGATGCAGCCGAAGGTTGTCTGCAACAGGTCATCTTCACCCACTATTGAAACACAAATAGCGCGATTTTAAAGCAGTTATTTAACTGAGCTCACAGCGCGCTACGTATTAAGCACATCTATTATTTTCTGACTTCGGAAAAGTAGTATTTAATTTTGTTCTGGTAGATCAGTGCTATGCATCGCGTGCAGCTTGGATTTACGTATCGAGGTGCCGCTCCGCAGTTTTACTTTTTTATTATGCCTAAACACGTTTTTATTCCTGAACTTCAAGTACAGGGGAGAAAATTAGAGTAGCTTTCAGAGACAGCGTCGTTCGGCGTTGTAACATTTATATTTCGTAGCATCAAGAGGTCACATTCACAAACCCGGCAGTGTAAACATCCACAACGCATTGATGTTCCTCACTCTTTTGCTGGAAAAAGAGGTTTTTATATTCGCGTTCCTCTGGTGCGGTATGTCGTATAACATACGTTACCGGGGAACACATATCATCTGGCTGTGTGAATATTTCAAATATTTCTGTTAGATGATCATAACTACTACAAAATACAGTCGAGTCCCGCCTGAAATAGCTCATTTTCACAGTCAAATATAATCAACAATAACATGATCTCAGGAGAATTACGTACCTATTTTAGCATCATAGTATCAGCAATAAACACTACGTCTTTCTTTTCTAGTTTCTCGATAGCAATGTTTAATATTGTTTTTGTAACTCGAACCGCGTGCTCAATCCTGCCACGTGTTTTGTTTTTTTTTTCATTCCGAGGTTTTGTTATACCGTTTTTGTTTTTTATCAGAGCCAAACACGTGCATACCGCCGGAGCTTAAGTATAGTACATTAAATTAAGCTAGCTTCCTGAAAAGGTATCGTTCGGCGTTGTAAAAATATATTTTTCGTGGCGTAGGTGGTCAGGTTCTCAAATCCTGAACTGTAAATTTTCCTCACCGCATTGTTTTTTCTCGCGTTTTCGCGATAAAACACGTCAGCCTTGCCATGCTGGAATCGAGTACGCCAGCGTTGGGAGTCATTTACGAAGGATTGATCAACGCAAACATTTCCTCTCGCTATTCATGAATTGCCGCAGTTCGTCAGAATCTCAATGACTTGACTGCATAGTGAAAACCGCAAAAAATATAAAACGATGTCGGTCAGTAAACGGAACTTCCATGGAGGGGCTTGCCAGCGTGAACAGCGAATCGCCGATGCCAGCCATTTACTGAACTTCCATGTAAATACTGGCCATCAAAGATGGCAAATAGGCCGATGCCGGCCAATTACTGAACTTCCGTGTAAATACTGGACATCAACGATAGTGAAATACCGATGCCGGCCACTTACTGGAACCTCAATGGAAAAACTGGCCAGCAAAGACAGCAAAAACCCGATGCTGGCCAGTCACTGCAACTTTTACGGCTGAACTGGCCAGTGAGCAAAACGAAACCCCGACACCGGCCCGGGGTCGGTGGCTCACCAGCGCCAATGGCCGGGTGCCGCCATCCTGTTCGGACCAGGACCGGCCGGCGAAGTCCCGATACCGGCCGACGCGGTGTGCTACCTCGGGGGATGCGTTGGAGACAGAGGCGAAAAATGCGTTGACCTAATCTGCGTATGCATTCAGCCCTGGGGATCTAGGAATAGCAGTAATGTCATTAATATAAAGGAGAAACAACAAGGGGCCTAGGATAGAACCTTGGGGATACCATTATTTACTTCCAACGTGGTTCAGACGGTGTTGCTAAACTTGAAAAATTTAAAGCGATTCCTTACGTAATATTTCACTAAAGTCAAAGCTACTTCTCGTATTCCGTACAGCTGAAGTTCATTTAGAAAAATTTTGTGTCGAATTGTGTGGAATGTGTTTTCGAAGTGTAAAGAAATTACTTGCGTGTATAATTTTTTTTTCCAGTTTGTATATTATTTTGTCTTTCTTCTCAACAAGTGCCGTGTTCTGATGATTTGCTCTTTTGGAAGTCATACTGAGATTTATTTATGACATCATGCTTTACAAGAAACTGATGAAATCGGCTTTGTATAACTCACTCAAATATTTTCGAAAATATTGGCAAGACTAGATTAGGTCTATAATTTTGTGGTTATGGTTTTCTTCCTTTAAAGACCTCGGTAACATTCTACAATTTTCAGGGGGTCTTGAAATATGCGCGATTCTATGGTACAATTTATGATATGAATAAGATGTTGCTTATATCTTGAGAAACATATTTAAAGGGAACGGGTTTAGTCCATCTAAGCCAGGTGCTACATTATTTGTTATCTTCTTTTAAGACCTTCTGCTTCTTGTGGGGTAGTTGGTGATAACATTATCGAATCGGGTAAAGAATGCGTGGCCATCATGCCACCGTGTAAGGGCTCATTTTGGGGTTCTAAGGGTGCACCAACATTAACGAAATACTCATTCATCGAAACATACAGTTCTATACCACCCACGGGATTCCCATCAATAATCACGTTTTCTTATATCCCGGAAGTGACTATGATTATTTGTTATGGTGCTTACGGCTTCCCATATCTTTTTGGGGTCACTCTGATCGCGATAAAACAGGCGTTTATAGTAGTTTGGTTTTCCTTTTTTTTAAATCAGAGGTTAGTATTTTTTCTATATTTTTTGAATGTAGCAAGAAGATATTGATCTCTACACATAAGAAAGTCGTGGTACATTTGTTTTCTTTCTTTGCTTTAACGCGAATGTATAAATCGGGAGTCATCCAAGGTTTGCAAAAGTTTTTTCTTCGTTTAATAATTTGTCTCAGCAGGAAAGCTTTGTCGTAGCATTGCTGAAATTTTTTTCGGGAAACTGGCGTACTCCAGATTCGGGTTGTGCTCTAAATAGTTACCCTTCCAGTCCGTGACAGCGAAACCTTCTCAATGAGTCTTCATCTATTTTCCTGTAGCTGAATGTATCATTGTAAGTTGCACCTATCTTTCTATGACGAGGCGAGATACAAAAAATAGGTAAGTGGTTGCTGAGATCATGTTCGAAAACACCTGAGGAGACCTGATTAGTGTTTAGATGTGTTATAGAAACATCGATAGAGCTACTACGTTCCGACATCACTCTGGTAGGTAGTGTCACCATATTTCTACACCCACAAGCGGAAAATATTTTTTATTTTTGATTTCAAATGGAGTCATTTGTATTTACAAGAATATCTATATTTACGTCGCCCGTAGCAAAAAAAGGTTTAGCAATCGATCCGAGGAACTAACGAAAAAAAAACAGTCTTGCTTCCCCCGCGGGGCCCATACACAACACCAATAAGGAGGCTTCCAGCTTGAACGCCAATATACCCTGTTTGTAGTGAACATAGAAAACTCAGCATGTACATACCATGTTATATAATCACTAAGGTAGATGGCAATACCACCTCTTTCTTTATATTTTGTTCCCAAGCTCGCACAGTTATAACCAGCAAAACCAGGTGGTTCTACATCTTAAGTCACCCATGTCTCCGTACAAAGGGCATACAATTTAGACATAATTAATTTAAAAACAAAGTAAGCTGTTCGTGTTTGTTAATTCTACTTCTCATTTTAAAATGAATTAAAGAGAAGGCATAGTTGGTATTTTGAAATGTTTGGTTAAATGAAGACTCGTCATAGTACATACAATCTTCCGTAAAAGTGGAGGTCATTAGATAAATGGCAACGCTTATCGAGTCTTATTTGGGACAGTCCGATCACAAGACCATCTTCTAAAATATAAATAAGGGAAGGACATAAAAGACGAGGACGGACAAGACGTTTCCCGTCTTGTCCGTCCTTGTCTTGTTCGTCCTCGTCTTCTATGTCCCTCCCTTATTTATATTTAACCCTACCAGCACGCTCTTAATTCCAAGTATCTTTTAAATATCACTTTGATCCGCAATTTTGATAACGGCCAACATACGTGTCATTTCTTTTTTTTTTTTTTTGCATACAGTTTTTCCTTAGTTGTCCAGACTAGAGCATTATATAGCTCCTTCGGAGCAGAGTATCGCAATCTAGAACGCCATCTTTCGGCTACTAGCTGCGAACGCCCGTTGGTTCCAACTCCGATCAGAAATGCAAGGGGAACGTGAGAAAATCGCTGCTTTCTTCAATATTGTGGGGATGTACGGAACGTCAATAGTATTTGACATAATAAAGGAACATTTTATAATAATTTGCGCTAAGTTGCCTGCCATGTAAGGGCGTAATTTTTTTTCTTAATTGCCTGAGCAGCATTACGCAGCAGACGACGCGGCGACGTCACGGAGACGTCGCACCGTCCACGTGACCCGCTCGGCCAACTCCGGAAGTCCATCTCCGCTGCGTGCAAAAATCGTCTGCTTCAAACGCCAGATGCCTTGGAAATTGCCTTCTCAAAATTTTCTCACGCATTCGATATTGTGAAAACTTTGATAAAGTGTTTAGTGCTTTACCAACTTCACGACGGACTAGTTTCGAAAAGTGTGAACTTGGCGTTTATTTTTTAGTCAGCCGTGTTGTGTCGATCTCCATGTATTCTCCCATAGGGCGGGCCGCCTCCTGGAACCCTGAGTACCACGTGACTCGCGCCACGCTGCTCTGTCGGCCATGTTGTCGGCGAAACACGCGGATCAAAGGATTGCGCTACTCTGATACGTAGGAGTTATATAGTGCTCCAGTCCAGACAAATTTCCACCACGTCTTTCGCTTGCGGGTAATTTTCGCAAGAAAGTCACTGCTTATTCTTCTTCGTCACGGGTTCGTTTCCATGCATAGTATTGTCGGATCCAGACATGTACACGTTACCCAAAAAAGTAACTAAATACCGTCACTCGTTACTCGCTCAAAAAGTAACGAAATACGTTACTCATTACCGATTCTCAAAAAGGAACGCGTGAGTTACCTCAAAAGTAACGAGTTACTTTTCACGTTACTTTGACGACCAAATACACACCTGTTTTCGTTTCATGGTTTATCGTTTTCTTGTTAGTAGTCGCTGCCCTTAAGCAGCAGCTGCCTCTCGAAGTTTTTATCAGTTATGTTTCCCCGCTTCCTTGAAAATACACATTCAGTACAGCAACGTTTATCGCTGGAGACGTCAGTCGAACTGTTCGACTGACGTGTTCAGCGATATACGTTGCTGTATTGTCATACTGTTTATTAGTTTTTCGGGTTTTCCATCTGCCTTTGTCGCAATAGACACATACTAAGGCTAGAATAAAAACAAGGCCGTTGTAAGCGGTGTCTTCTACACGTTACTCCTCAAAAAGTAACGAGATACCGTTACTCGTTACTTGGTCTTAAAAGTAACTAAATACCGTTACTCTTTCCTTTTGTGAAAAAGTAACTAAATACGTTACTCGTTACCGAAAATTGTAATTCAGGTACAAGTAACTCGTTACTTGTAACGCGTTACGTACATGTCTGGTCGGATCCCACTGCACCAATATCAGTGGTTGGCGGTCGCTTTTCTTTCTTTTTTTGTATTTTTTGCATTTGTCTAGCAACGCGTTTTGCTTCAAATGCTGAACAATGTGTAGTGTGTATTTTTTTTAATTTTTGAGTGGGAACTTGGTGGCAAACATCAATATCATTGTTCTTAAGGGGTACACCCAGCAGTTCACCGATTTTCTTCACCATGTCGGTCGGGTTGTCCGTTACCGGTATTTGACTAAAATACCTTAAAACTTGTTTTCGCTTCCAAAAAGTACATGTTTCTTTATGCGCAGGCATGACATGTTGTTTCTTGAGCACAGAGAAGGGGAGACGCTTTTTATTTTTAGACGTTTGATTTTTTTCTGGTGGCTAAATTATGAATACGAGGTTTTCGCAGGTGCGTCCGGATATGAATATATTTCAAGGCTTGGCTTGTGAATACTAGCGACGTTTCGCGGTCACTGATCATTTACTTATGTCGGAATGAAGATGGTCACGTTGCTGAAGCAACACCGCTATATAGCACGTCTCTGAAAGCTCCGAACCGATTCCGAGCATCCTTGATCGAGAACAAGAACAAGAACATATACTCTCTACTAAAGAATTGAAATGATTTCACCAACCAGCGAACGCAAATAAACCAAAACATGTTTGGTACTGTGTTCGATAGATGGCAGCACCTGTAAGGCCAATCAAAAATTACCGCACGTTTCAAGGCGCGCACCCTCCGTTCGAAGGAAGTGTCGCGCGTCTTCAGATGCGAACCTCCGCGTCACCGAGGTTTTTCACGGAGAACGGTAAAGGCGGTGATCGGCCAGTGTCGTGTATGCCGACGCTTTTCTGCACACCCAGCCAGTGCACCAGTTGCACCGCTACCGCGGGACAGAGTCCTCGAGGGTCACCCCTTCCATGTCGTAGGAGTCGATTTTGCGGGACCTTTGTTCGTCAAGACCGACGGTGACGACGTAAAGGCATACAGCGCCCTTTTCACTTTCGCAAGCACTCGAGCTGTACACCTAGAGCTCGTCTCTTCCGTAGCCACGAAACCCTTTCTTCTGGCCTTTCGACGCGTTGTGGCTCGTAGAGGAATACCGAGCAGGATTTACAGTGATAATGCCCTTACGTTCAAGAGGGCTGCGAAAGACTTGGGTGCTCTGTGGAAAATATTGCGCGTCCCAGTGTTGCAAGATTACTGCAGCTCTCAGCAAATCACGTGGAAGCTCATCGTGGAGAGAGCGGCATGGTGGGGCGGTTGGTGGGAACGACTGGTGCGTTCGGTAAAAATCTGCCTCCGAAAGATTCTTGGACGACAGAGCCTATCGTTTGAGAAGCTGACGACTATCTTGGTTGATGTTGAGGCTACAGTAAACTCGCCGCCCTTGACATACCTCCACGCAGATCCTGGCGAGCCAGGAGCCTTGACGCCAGCACATTTGCTCATCGGGAGAAGACTAACCACACTGCTCGAGGTCGAACCGCCCCAGGCGTCGTCTAAGGAAACCCTTTCCCGACGCTGGAAGTATCGGCAGCGCCTCATGGATGAATTATGGAAACGCTGGAAGCAAGAATACCTCCAGAGCTTCGCTCAGAACATCTCGCCCGACCCGCTGGCAGCTGCACACCGAAAATTGGGGGCGTGGTTTTGCGGCACGATTAAAACACCCCACGTCACCTGTGGAGAACCTCTGCGTCACCGAGGTCTTTCACGGTAGAGACGGCCACGTGCGAGCCTGCGCGATCAGGTTGCCCTCGGGTACATGAACACGAAGGCCCGTGCAGCTGCTCTACCCACTCGAGACTTGGTTATCAAATGAGCTGCTTGCTGATTTAGGGGGGGGGTTGAAAATTAAGGTTTAAACAATCCTTGTTAGCGCGCTGGCATGGGAGCGCTAAAGGAGAAAGAAAGGACGTTGAAGTAAATCGTTCACCAGAGCTAGGTCGTCCTGTGCCTTTCCCCTACGAGCGCTCACAAGGCGCAACATAAATTTCCACTTCAATTATTCTAACAAAGCTATTTTTAAATATTTATGGGTTCTTTCGCATAAAGGCCGTTGGCATTTCTGTCTGCTAGATTGCGACTTATTTGTTGTCACTTACTCATGGGGTTGGTTGGCAGAAAAAGGAACAGTTACTAAATATCAGTCTCCAATAGTCATACGTATATTGGATACTGTGGCGCTAGGAAAAAAACAAATACTATTAATGATGCGGCGACAATAGTTGCCCGAAATTTCGCCATTTTCCAACTGCCGCTTCGACACGCACGCTAAAGCTAATAGAAGCTGAACTCGTTTAACTCTTTTTTATATTCCTTTCTTCATTAAAAGACAAGAAACGACCGCATAGACAAAGGGACAAGCGACAACTGTCTCCAAAAAGTATTGCTGCAAACATTATTATTAGATGGCCCGTTTTGGTCACTTAGTATACTATTACAAAACCTACCAGTCAAACTATGTGGTGTCGTTTTCATTCCCAATCACAACCTGGCCCGGTCAAGAGAGCTCAGCTGCTTCAGTGATCAATTTAACTTTGAGTAACCGCCAATCAATATTTGGCTAACTGAGTGGCGGTGTTAAATTTGAAGAGTTTTCTCCCTGCACGTACAATTACATAAAATATCCAGCGAACACAAACCGGTGTTAATATGGGGCAGAAGTTCGATTTTCAGGCTTAGCAAATCGCTTTAGCATAAAATTAATGGACCATCCCTATTTCGAGTTTTCGTCAACAAGTTGAGTACCACATGTTCCTTGACGGGACAAAGCTTCGGGTCTTTTTATTTTTTCGCGTCCCAGATGTGGGTCAGATCGATGTGCGGCATCCCTTTCCGGAAGCACGGCAGCTGTTGTTTCATCGTTGCCATTACCGCCATCGGTTGCGAAATAAGATTCCTAACGTTTCCTGTTCATATGCTGGGTTTTTACTTTCCGATGGACCACAGACAACGCTATTTTAGGATGTAGAGCTGGGTCGTAACAATTTTTAGAGCGCAGCTCTTAGGCGCCTGTTTCCGGCTTGAGCTGCGTCGCCGTCGCTGTCGCTGTAGGCGTAACCGCGCGGTGCATTATGGGTAAATTTCCCCGCTAAATTTAACGAAAAATTTTCCCCACGAAAATTAGCGGGAAATATTTCCCGCTAAATTTAGCTAAAAAATGTCCCCACAAAATTTAGCACGAAAAATATCTCGCTAAATTTGGCGGAAAAAATTCCGCGCTAAGTTTAGCAAAAAATGTCTCCGCCAAATTCAGAGAAACATTTTCGCCGCCAAATTTAGCGTAATATTTTCCCTCCAAATTTAGCGAACAAAATTCCTCACCAAATTAAGGGGAAAAAATTTCCACGCTAGCGAAAAATATTTTCTGCTAAATTTAGCGGAAAAATCTCCCCGCTAAGATTAGCGGAAAAATTCTCCCGCTAAATTTAGCGGAAAAATTTCCCCGCTAAATTTAGAGGAAAATTACCCCGCTAAGTTTAGCGGAAAAATTTCCCGCCAAATTTAGCGGAAAAATTTCCCCGCTAAATTTAGCGGGAAAATTTTCATGCTAAATTTAGATGAAAATTTTCCCTTAAATGGGAAGCGAGCAGGAGAGGAGGAGGGACATAGCCTCCTCTCCGTACCTTCCCCTCCTCCTCCTCAAGAGCTGCGCTCTAATTCGGCGTTACAGGGGATTGTAGACGTCTTTCATGTTTTATTTTCTGCTAGGTTGTTCCTTATTTGTTGTCACTCCTAGCGATGGTTGGCTTCAATTGAATAATTAGTTAGGCATGTTTTGTGTAACATATGGAAGTTTTCAAACACACGTCCAGCTTGTTTTCTTTAGAAATCGAAGAAATCTCATAAGAAATAAATTCAATGAATTAGGTAAGAAACATTACCAGTGTATAAATATTACTTTCTGAAAGTCTTATACGGTAAACGGTGGCGCAACGGATAAAACAAGTAATATTAATGATGCGCCGACAGTAGCAGCGCGAAATTTCGCCCTTTCCCAACTGCCGCTCAGTCATGCACGCTAAGCGTAGTGAGAAGCTAGGCTTGTATAACTCTTTATTATATTCGTATCTTCCTTAAAGAAAAATAACGAAACGATTGCATAGACATTGGGAACGAACAGTGTCCCCCAAAATTAATGTCGTTATGAGATGGTCCGTTTTGTTCAGTCTATATGATATTCCGAGACCGACCGGTCCAGCTACGTGGTGTCGTTTTGATCCCCCATCGCAACCTAACATAATCAAGAGATTCCAGCTGCTGCAGCGATTGGTTTAACCTTGAACAGCCTGCAATAAATCAATATTTGGCTAACCGAGTGGCGGCGTTAAGTTTGAAGACTTTTAAACCTGTACAACAAATTACATAAATTATCCAAAACCCTTCGTTCACGAGAACGTCTATTGTGACCGCGAACCAACTTTGATATTAAAGAAAGGTTCACATTTCAGGCTTAGCAAATCTTTTACCATAAAATAAAGGGACCATCCCAATTTAGAGTTTTCCTCCACCAGGTGCGTACTTCACGTTTTTGACAGGACAAAGCTTCTGCTTATTTCTTCTTTTCTTTTCGCGCCGCAGAAGCTGGTTAGATGTCCTACGTCACTTCTTGGAAGCATGGTAAGAGCCTGCTACTGTTTCATCCTCGGCACGCCCGCCATCGGCTGGGACATAGATTCCTAACGTCTCCGGCTCATGTGATCCCTTGTACTCCCCGATGAACCACAGACGACCGTACGAGTCATAAAAGTCAGTCCAATGCAGTGTGAGTGTCATGTGACCTTGAGGAGGGGCGCAATGACGCGTTGTCACTTGATATGCTACATTGGCTGATATAGCTCGTAATGTCTGCTACAATTAATCATTCTTCGAAACGAAGTATAGTCGTGTCAAGAATAATGAATAGAATCACTCTGTCAACAGGCTACCCACATTAAAATACTACACTGGGAAAGTAGCGCAGTGCGGCGCAATCAACCAAGCACAACTACCTATAAGGACCGTATGCGCCGCCAAGTTTAGATTTTATTGGAAATATCAGCCACATCAATAATAAAAACCAAATCTCAGCTTACTTCTTTTGTATAATGCTCCATGGTATCTGTGTGATAATGCGACACACCACGGCCACTGTGGATGGGGTGCTCGTGTACCAGAAGTTTCGACAGATCGCCTCCAATGGTAATTGATTTCAACACAGACTTGGAAAAACACTTTTTTTTCTAACTTAGAACAATATATTACAACATGTTATTGCGGATTATAAATTACGAGTTCTACCAAAATTTTTCGAGAACAATTTAAAACAAAAATATTGATGATGATTTATTTTTCCTCTGCCGCCCCAAAACTGCACAATTTTGGCTTTTTCAATATTTCGAAAACTTTCGGGCGCTATGCAGGAAACATTTACAATTGTTGAGTCATAACATTTTTTTAGAAGTGATAACAGCATGAATTACTCTGTACAAAATGTTTCAGGCTAGAAATATAATTCTATTATGACTTATACCCCTGTCAGACGGGCACCTCAAATGACATTTACCCCAAATGACATTCAGTGTAAATGTCATTTAGGCAGTGTCACACGGCAACTCAAATGACATTTGACTTAAATGACATTCGAGCTCAACTGAGTTCTCCCAAACTCATTTACGGCTCGTAAATGTGTAGTCTCGTCAACAGCGGTCAGCACAAGTTCCGCGAATTGAAATAAAACATTAAAAAATAATATAAATACAACTGAAAACAATGCTTGTAGCAATTACTTTTTGAAAAAAGTGCTTATAACGTGTATATCTCGCACACCTTTTGCGATATATTTGTTTAATATACTCGCGGTCTCAGTTGCGCGTCAGGAACGCGATCCGACGTTCCGGCAGTTCCGGATCCATCGCACTACGATCATTGTCGTCAGCAGGCTCCATGTCTACAGGGTCACGGTCTTCGCTTGAATCGATCGCAGACGTAAACGTCAACGGGGTATACGAATCCGGCGAAGAACGAAAGAGTGCGAGGAACAACGGCGAGCAAGATGCACGGATTTCCGAAAGCAGACGAGCCAAGCGGCGGAACGGCTACGGCTACGGATTACTTGGGATTGCTGACGTCGTGTCATAGTTGCCACAAAACACCTTGTCTCCGTCAAAACGTGTACTTAGTTTTCATCACCGTGTTTGAATTCTATGTTTTGAGAATTCATTACATTTTATTTACTTAGTAAACAATAAAATAAACACTAGTTGGCCGTGTTAACAAAAGACCGCTATCGTGATAGACATCACCTAAATGACATTTGAGTTGCCCGTCTGACACGACACGACTTAAATGTTTTTTTGAAAATCCTAAACGCCTTTAGCGTAAATGACATTCAAAGTGCCCGTCTGACAGGGGTATTAAGAAATGGCCAATAACTGACTTAATATGAAAGGGTTCCCCAAGAGGTGAAGTTTCCACATTGTATTCGCTCGAAATATTAACTTCAATAAACTACATCTTACTGCTTCAAATAGATCAGTTGGCGTGCTTTATGCAAAAATGTATTTAGTTGTAAGACATTTTTTCTCTTTATTTTGGCCCTGAAACTTGCCTTTGCACAGAATTAAGAAAATCGTAGTTCCACGTCCTCTCACCCACATTTTCGTTAAGAAAAAAAAAAGTAATTTTTCAAAAAGTAAGGTTTCTTCGTTTTATTGACACGCTGTGTTACCTCGTATACAAAATTTATTTCAGCACAAAGAATAGTCTTGACACCCCTAAGAACAAACCTTGCAGAAACATGAACATGATGGTACGCTGTTGAAGCTCTCTGATTCGTCCCCTCAGCTTCCCACTAGTACGCGCTTATTTCTTTCCTATCCTTTCCATTCCTCTCCAACATCCTTGCCCCAATCTTGACTTTTGTTGGAGCTAAGGAGAGGGAGAGAGCTAAGAGGATAATCCTCCTTGCAGAAAACCGAGGTTATACGTCGAACTTTAAGGTTAAACGAAGTATAGTGGACGGCCCTTTTAATGAAAAGAATGTGCGCCAATTTGATTTATTTTACCACGACATGCAGCTTTAATCGTCGCGCCTTCTCTGTGTTGACAATGCTGCGGGCATTTTGTATAAAGCCAGAATTCCATTTTATCAATCGCACTTTCGTGTGTAAAACGTCACATCGTCGTCAGCGGTAATTCGTAATGTGTATGCCGTATATCGCAGTTAGCGGAGAATGTGGTGAAGATTGGAGCAAATGGGCACGCCATTAATTTAACCCAAGACCGAATGGACCGCAGCGTGAACGAGAAATATATAGTCATGTATACAGCATTCAAAATAATTTATTGAGAGCACATAGCCCATATTTTCCGGTGACAACTGAAAAAAGGGCCAGAAAAGGCTCTCTGAAGCTTGCAGGATATATCCAGAAGGTTCGTTGCAGTTTCTGCATGAAACAAAAAGTAGAATCGATCAATCAAATTATCAAAGCCAGCATTTATGCAGCTTTGATTGTGTCACTGCAGAAACCATTAGATAAAAAGCCTCCAATAATAATAAAATTAAAAAAACACTACTTACACTTCTTTCTGCGGAGGAGGGCAGTGTAGTCGTTGAAGCCACCAAGGCCGTAACCGTAGTTCAGGCCGTAGCTGCCAAGACCGTGACCGAAGCCGTAGTGACCGACGCCGTAGCCGAGGTTGCTGACTCCATAACCGTAAGCTGGGGCGTGGGCGATGGTGGCGACAGCTGGGGCAGCGTGGTAGGTCTGGTAGCTGGCGACGGCTGGGGCAGCGTGGTAGGTGGTGGCAACCTTGGAAACAGCTGGGGCAACAGCGTAGGAGGCGACAGCTGGAGCAGCGTAGGTGGCGATAGCAGGAGCAGCATGGTAGGCGGTGGCAACCCTGGTCACGGCTGGGGCAACAGCGTAGGAGGCAACAGCTGGAGCAGCGTGGTAGGTGGTGGCAACCTTGGCAACAGCCGGGGCAGCAGCGTAGGTTGCGATTGGAGCAACAGCGTAGGAGGCAACAGCTGGGGCGGCGTAAGTGGTAGCAACCTTGGCCACAGCGGGGGCGGCGTAAGTGGTGGCAACCTTGGCCACAGCTGGAGCCACGGCGTAGGAGGCGACGGCTGGGGCAGCGTGGTAGGAGGTGGACACGGTGCGGCTCACGGCTGGAGCAGCAACAGCGTAGCTAGCGACTGGGGCAGCGACGGAGTAGCCGATGCCGTGGCCAAGACCCACAGCGTGACCGTAACCTAGACCACGTCCGTAGCCGAGGCCGTAGCCAAGGCCGGAGTAGCCGAAGCCGCCATAGCCAAGGCCGGAGTAACCGAGGCCGCCGTAGCCGAGGCCGGCGTAACCCAGACCGCCGTAGCCAAGGCCATAGCCGTAGCCTCCGTGGGTGTAGCCAGCGAAGGCGCTGGTGGCCAGGGCCAGGAGAAGGCAAGCACGGAACTGTGTGAGAGAGAAGTAATTAGTGCAAAGGTGCACTCGAGGTGGACAAGAATGACGACAATAATCCCTGGAGAAGGGGAACAAGTGGGACAAAGGACAAACACAAATCTGCAAATGCAGCTAGGTGACTGGTGTATGACCGAAAAATCCGCCTGGTTCTGGTATCGAAACTAGGGACCTCTCCATTTCTAGTCGAGCGCTCCACCAACTGAGCTAACCAGGAGTTTGACGTCAGTAGATCAAACAGGTATTATAAGCTGCCACCAGTCTAACACCTACAAAAGAGAACGGCCTGCATTTTAAGGTTATAATGATAATGCAAGTAATGCGTAGGTGCAAGGGAGCTGGACAAGAATTACGATAATAATCCCTTGAAAAGGGGAACAAGTGGAACAAAGGACAAACACTTATCTCGAAACACAGCTAGCTGACTGGTGCGCGACCGAAAAATCCGCCTGAACCTGGTATCGAACCAGGGGCCTCTTTATTTCTAGTGGAACGCTCTACCAACTGAGCTAACCAGGAGTTAGACGTCAGTAGAGCGAACGGGTATTATAAGCTGTCATCAGTCTAACACATACAAAAGAGAACGGCCTGCATTTTAAGGTTATAATGATAGTGCAATTAATGCAATGGTGCAAGCGAGCTGGACAAGATTGATGATAACAATCCCTGGAGAAGGGGGACAAAGGGACATAGGATAAATACAAACCTCCAAACACAGCCAGTTTGGAGATTTGTGATAGAGAATTTTTGTTTTGTCTCTGTTCACTGAGTAGTTTACTTACAACTTCCACAGTTATGCTAGCAAGTTTGCTCTATAACGCGGCTGGCATTCTTTGGTGTTTTCGACCTTTTCTTTAGCTTAAACAATTTAAAAATATCTACTAATAAATTTCAAATAATAAAGATATTCAGCCATCATACTGAATACCTGCATTGTGACATGTCCAGAAATTCTTACCTTATCGAGAGGCAAAGTGTTACGAATAATGTTGTATTAATATTCTGAAGATTACATCAGGTAGTAAAATGAGAGGCAGTAAAATGAGAGCCAATCATCTCGCCTCTCCTAACATGCGAAATTATGTTAGAGTCCGCAGCCATTATTACATATAGATACTTACTCCAGCCATGGTGCAGGTAGAAATCTGTAAAACAGACTGCTCAATCGAGTTAGATTTTGCTCCTTTTTATACAAAACTTGCTTCAAACAGAGAGAACCTTTTGTCCAATCAGAGTCCTTAAATGAAATGAGGAAGTATCGAAGCTATGCGTGTGGAGGGTCAAAAGAACCCACACTTGCCTTGAACAGCCTTGGCATTCGCAATCAGGCATGCTTCTGAGCACTTCGCTCTCTAATTTGCACAAATTAATCAAAATAAAAGGCACGTATGCGCACTAGTGTCGATAGAAAACCAATTTTGAATCCCAATTTCACACTCAGAGGATTGGTGAGAAAAGAAAGCATATTAAGAGTGTAAATATAGGTAAGGTGTACGTACGAATATGTGAGCGAACGAAATGAGGTCAATCAACTTTGAAAGAACAGACGTGATCAGTTTGGCGAAGCGCGCTTCAGAATCTAATTTATAGTACTGTCTTGGGCTTCTTGTGGTGCGTTGGTCGTGAGAATATTTTCGCCTAGACCGAGGTAGACTTATACGCCTTTATTTTATTTTATATTTTATGCTTTTGCAGCCGTCGGCATCCTACTTTAGGGCAACAGTCGCGCAAAATATGAAAATAAAAAGCGCTAGCCTAAGTATGAATCGATGCAACGCACAAGCCGTGGACTTCTTGTTTTGCCTGGATAATTCACTCCCTCCGTGCTGATACGTGTGTCAGTGCAGAAGGCAAACAGAGCAAATTCTTTCAACGAAGAAAGGAAGGTAATAATAATGGACGTATTGAGAGCAAAATGGGAAAATGTGCAAGCGGTAAAACTGCCACAGTGATGCAGCCAAAGGTTGTCTGCAAGAGGTCATCTTCACCCACTATTGAAACACCAATAGCGCGATTTCAAAGCAGTTATGCGACTGAGCTCATAGCGCGCTACGTATTAAGCACATCTATTAATTTTCTGACTTCGGAAAAGTAGTATTTAATTTTGTTCTGGTAGATCAGTGCTATGCATCGCGTGCAGCTTGGATTTACGTATCGAGGTTCCGCTCCGCAGTTTTACTTTTTTATTATGCCTAAACACGTTTTTATTCCTGAAATTCAAGTACAGGGGAGAAAATTAGAGTAGCTTTCAGAGACAGCGTCGTTCGGCGTTGTAGCATTTATATTTCGTAGCATCAAGGGGTCACATTCACAAACCCGGCAGTGTAAACATCCACAACGCATTGATGTTCCTCACTTTTTTGCGGGAAAAGAGGTTTTTATATTCGCGTTCCTCTGGTGCGGTATGTCGTATAACATACGTTATCGGGGAACACATATCATCTGGCTGTGTGAATATTTCAAATATTTCTGTTAGATGATCATAACTACTACAAAATACAGTCGAGTCCCACCTGAAATAGCCTATTTTCAAAGTCAAATATAATCAACAATAACATGATCTCAGGAGAATTACGTACCTATCGTAGCATCATATAAGCCAATGGTCTCAAACTCATTTGAGTGTGGGGCCAGAATAGCCCACACCGAAAAGGTCAAGGGCCAACGTAAGACGGGGGAGTGGGGGGGGGGGGGAGGGTGTTCAAAAGATTTTAAAAAGATACCTTGTGCTCTGTGCTTTTTGTAAACTCGCAGTTTTGCCTGCGACATCTTTAGATTTGATTTGTTTATATGACTTCTTTGGGTACTGACCTGATGTGAGAACAAGAATTAAAATGATACCGCCACGCCAATGTGCTGGCATATTTAATAGAACAAGAGAACAAGTACACTGTCGTTCCCGTTGCTCAATTTACTCAGGAATTAACCAAGCTCAACATGCCTCTTAATTTAATCAGTTAATTTGGCAGTTCTTACTTTCCTGACGATTTTTATTACAACACTCTGAACAAATGCTTGTCTTTTATTGGTGATATTTTTTTAAAGACTAGAATTCTGAGTTCGTAGCTATATCTTTGGCAGTTGCTCCTGCTGACCGAGAGTTCGCGCAGCCGAGAAGCATCCTTCAACAAATAGCTCGTGCTTGCAACCAAATACCGAAATTTTTTCTATTCGTTTTTTTTTTTTTTTAAAGTGATGAGTGGAAGGCAGAAAGGTAAGCCTGGACTTTTGTCCTGGCTGGCTCTTCTGCACAAAGGAAGGATTAAAGCGAAACAAAGGGCAAATGAAGACAGATAAGTATAAACCATGTGAATACGTTAAAAGAGCAGAGCTACTTTTCGAGCGAAAATGAATCGACGAGATGAGATCACTATGGCGCATGCCATTTCTAGCACTCGGGACATTGGAACCGGGACACGTAGCCGGTTGCCTGCGGGCCGCGTCCCAGCGAGTCGCGGGCCGCATGCGGCCCGCGGGCCGCGTGTTTGAGACCCCTGATATAAGCAATAAACACATGTCTTTCTTTTCTAGTTTTTCGATAGCAATGTTTATTATTGTTTTTGTAACTCAAACTGCGTGCTCAATCCTGGCACGTGTTTTTTGTTTTTGTTTTCATTCCGAGGCTTTGCTATACACCAACTCATGTTTACAAACAAACCGTAGCGCCCGGAGCGCCCCTAGCGGACGCCACCGGCGTCGCGCATGCGCAATGAGGGTGTGGGCAAGAAGCTCGCCGCCGCCCATAAACAAACCATTGAAATGCCATGTTGTCAGCGTCGGTGTGAGTCCCCCTGCTCTTTTTCGCGTTGGAATTGTTGATCCTACGTCTTCCTTGCAACGTCTGACTACTTGAGTGGCGTCAGCGAAATCAACAAGGCTCGTTACATTGCAGAACTTTGCGTGAATAATCTGACATGCGGCGATTCATTCCGCGTGGACGCCGCAGAATGTACGCTAAGGCCTGATTCACATGATTAGATTTCGCTCGCAATTTTCAGTAGCGATGTCGCTCGGGCTGCAAAAGCGTGAACCATAGCTGAGATGGTCGACGTCGATACTGAAAATCGCAAGCAGAATCGGGCCAAGTGAATCAGGCATAACAAGTCGGTGATGGCCACTGGTAACAATGATCAACATCTCCTTGTATCTACTGTTTACGTCGAGCCTGCTTACCAACCTTCAAACTTAAGTCTTTTGAGGCCTGCACTTACTTTTTATCGCAAGTACCGGGCCCATGTTTGGTCTACGGGCCGGTGTCCTCTAAAAGAGCAGACGACAAGCAGAAACGTTTGAAAGAGCAGACGACAGTTCGAACGATCAGGCGGCCGTTTGAACTTGAAGACGCACTGAACGTAGTCCGCAGGTGGTCCGCACAACTTGACGGTTTTCTGGCGTTCACGTTGGAACAAAACAAATAACTCTGATGACCACAAGTATCCGCGAATTCAACCCAAAGTGCTTCCCGCCCAAGCAATCGTTGTCCGACGGCGTCTCGTTTTCCTTTTCACGGCACATATCCAGATTCTCAGACGAACCGAGCACGTGAAAACTGACCTTCAAACCTTTCTCGACTCTTTTGGTACAGCCCCAGTCGCGGCATTTTGACGAGAAGGCAGGTTTTTGTCTGGTTCCTTTCAAAACAACGCAGGAATACACGTCTCACCTGGGCCCTTCCGCCCACAGCCCCGGACCGGAAGTGCGTCCGACACGCCCCCACCGCGCCGTCACGTAACAGAGATGAGTTCGTGTATACCATTTTTCTTTTTATCAGAGCCACACACGTGCATGCCGCCGGAGCTTTATTATTGGGCAGGAGATCGAACAGTAGGGGGCGCTCTGACCTGTTTGTTGCCCCCATACTCGGTGTTTACTCAACATAAGGCCTGTGCACATGCCCAGAGGCCTTATGAGCATGTCCATGTCATCTTCTACAATAGAGTGCGGGGCACAGTTTAATGTAAAAATACTAACAATCGACGAAGCGACGTTAAGTGCCAGATCTATCCTCACAGAATGCGAGCTTGACCCACTTCGGCTTTTGTGCTGAGCTGGGACCGTTCATGCTGCATTTTTCATGCAGGCCGGAGTGGAAACAGAAGAGCCCCCCTTCCCCCTCACCGGAGAACACGAACTCCAGCCGAACGCTGACGCCGCTTTGGGTTATGTCGCCCGAGCGCTGAGTCATTGTATTTGTTATCCCCATCCGTGTAGTTCTAAAGTTAACCGCTATGGGCGTCACGGTCGCTCCTCCTCCCCAATAGTACATTGAATTAAGCTAGCTTCCCAAAAAAGTATCGTTCGGCGCTGTAAAATTTATTTTTCGTGTGCGTAGGTGGTCAGGTTCTCAAATTCTGAACTGTAAATTTTCCTCACCGCATTGTTTTTTCGCGTTTTCGCGATAAAACAGGTCCACCTTGCCATGCTGGAATCGAGTACGCCAGCGTTGGGAGTCATTTACGAAGAATTGATCAACGCAAACATTTCCTCTCGCTATTCATGAATTGCCGCGCAGTTCGTCAGAATCTAATGACTTGACTGCATAGTGAAAACCGCAAAAATAATATGACAATGTCGGTCAGTAAACGGAGCTTCCATGACGGGGTTCGCCTGCGTGTACAGCAAATCGCCGATGCCGGCCAATTACTGAACTTCCATGTAAATACTGGCCATCAAAGACAAGCAAAATGCCGATGCCGCCCGATTCCTGAAGTTCTATGTAAATACTGGCCATCAAAGATAGTTAAATACCGATGTCGGTCAGTTACTGGAACCTACATGAAAAAACTGGCTAGCAAAGACAGCAAAAACCCTATGGTGGCCAGTCACTGCAACTTCTACGGCTGAACTGGCCAGTGAGCAAAACGAAACCCCGACGCCGGCCCGGGACCGGTGGCTCACCAGCGCCAATGGCCGGGCGCCGCCATACAGTTACCACGGCCGGCCGGCGTAGTCCCGATGCCGGCCGACGCGGTGTGCTACCTCGGGGGATGCGTTGGAGGCAGAGGCGAAATATGCGTTGGCATAATCTGCGTATATATTCAGCCCTGGGGATCTAGGAATAGCAGTAATGTCATTAATATAAAGGAGAAACAACAATGGGCCTAGGATAGAACCTTGGGGACACCATTATTTACTTCCAGCGTGGTTGAGACAGTGTTGCTAACTTTGAAAAATTTAAAGCGATTCCTTACGTAATATTTCCCTAAAGTCACAGCTGCTCCTCGTATTCCGTACAGCTGAAGTTCATTTAGAAAAATTTTGTGTCGAATTGTGTCGAATGCGTTTTGGAAGTCTAAAGAAATTCCCTGCGTGTATTTTTTTTCCATGTTGTATATTATTTTGTCTTTAGTCTCAACAAGTGCCTGTTCTGATGATTTGCTCTTTTTTGGAAGTCATACTGAGATTTATTTACGACATCATGCTTTATAAGAAACTGATGTGATCGGCTTTGTATAACTCACTCAAATATTTTCGAAAATATTGGCAAGACTGATATAGGTCTATAATTTTGTAGATATGGTTTTCATCCTTTAAATACCGTGGTAATATTTTACAATTTTCACCGGGTCTTGAAATATGCCTGATTCTATTGTACAATTTATGATATGGGATAAGATGTTGCTTATATCTTGAGAAACATATTTAAAGGGAACGGTTTTAGTTCATCTAAGCCAGGTGCTACATTATTTGTTATCTTTTTTTAAGACCTTCTCCTTCTTGTGGGGTGGTTGGTGATAACATTACCGAATTGGCTAAAGAATGCGTGGCCATCGTGCCACCATGTACGGGCTCATTTTCAGGTTCTAAGGGTGCGTATGTGTAAATATATAAATGTATAAATAACGCGTATGTATAAATCTTCCCGATTTATACATACCAAGGTTTGCGAAAGTTTTTTGTTCGTTTATGAATTTGTCTGAGGAGCAAAGCTCGGTCGTAGCAGTGCTGACATTTTTTTAGGAAACTGGCGTACGCCAGATTCGTGTTGTGTTCTAAATATTTACCCTTCCAGTCCGTGACAGCGAAACCTTCTCAACGAGTCTTCATCCTTTTTCCTGTAGCTGATTGTTTCATTGTAAGTTGCACCTATCTTTCTAGGACGAGACGAGAAGCAAGGAATAGGTAAGTGGTCGCTGAGATCATGTTCGAAAGCACCTGAGGAGACCTGATTAGTGTTTAGATGTGTTATACAAACATCTATAGAGCTCCAATGTTCCGAAATCACTCTGTTAGCTAGTGTCACAGTATTTTTCTACACCCACAAGCGGACAAGATATTTTTTTTTATTTTCATTGGAGTCATTTTTATTTACAAGAATATCTATATTTACGTCGCCCGTAGCTAAAAGGGTTTAGCAGTCGATCCGAGGAATTAACGAAGAAAAACAGTCTTGCTTCCCCGGGGGCCCATACACAACTCCAATAAGGACGCTTCCAGCTTGAACGACAATATACCCTGTTTGTAGTGAACATAGAAAACTCAGCATGTACATACCATGTTATATAATCACTAAGGTAGATGGCAATACCACCTCTTTTTTAAATTTTGTTCCCAAGCTCGCACAGTTATAACCTGCAAAACCAGGTGGTTCTGCACCTTAAGTCACCCATGTCTTCGTAGAATGGGCATAAAAATTTAGACATAATTAATTTCAAAACAAAGTAAGCTGTTCATGTTTTTTTTAATTTTACTTCTCGTATTAAAATGAATTAAAGAGAAGGCATAGTTGGTATTTTGAAATGTTTGGTTAAATGAAGACTTGTCATAGTACATACAATGTTCCATGAAAGTGGAGGTCATGAGATAAAGGTAACACTTATCTAGTCTTATTTGGCACAGTCCGATTACGCGACCATCTTTTAAATATTACTTT
>JAZHYW010012233.1:0-18869 GCA_037355805.1 Ixodes ricinus
AAAAGGGCGATGCAACAATTCTTGTACTTTGCGCAAATACCGCTTAAAACGGATCCCTGACGTTAATGACCTATGAAACACGCGTTCGTTTTTCACCCCACGCAATAGAAGTCCCCCAAAAAAATTTAAGAAAAACGAGCAGCGTTCACCCTCCACTCGCAGCCAGAAAAAGCGGCCACCTGATCTGGAGCGGATTATATGCCGCCAATGTTGATCATAGCCACGCGCTGGGGTTGGCAAAGCACAGGACACGCGCTGAGTTCCAGACATTGTTATGGCTCGGCTATCGTCGTCGTTGCAGCGATTGGACACGGACCACTACCCCAATGCTTCTCGAGCTAGTAATTATCACGAGCCCAAAACGAGTGCCCACGCAATGCTCGGGTATAATCTATGAACCGCATTCAAATATCGTCATTGGGGTGTACTGCGATACCCACGTTACGTCACCAAATTTTGCAAAGGAGAGATTGAATGAAAATGATCGCTTTTGTCCTTGAAATTACACTGCAACAAAGGAGTTCCTTGGCCGGTGGCGTTGCGTGCTAGTATCCTTGTGCCCCACTAGTGCCAGTAAGCTGGTGTAAAGTGAAAAACATTCCAATTGAATATCGTTGCACCGCTCCTTTAAATGAGGGTGTGTGTGTTGCGACATCGCACGTTTCTGACGGCCTTACCGAGACGGCGGAGCGGGTTGTGTAAACGAGGCATCTGCGCCGTCTTGAGCGCGTTACTAAAAAGACATACACAAGAAAACCATCTAGATTACTCGATTACTCGATAGGAAAAGTAATTCGCCGGTGCTTGTAATAGTAGCCGTTGCTTTTCCGATTACTTCGGATTTTGAAAACGGCCCATCTTTCGGCCGGTTTCAAAAACGGGCCTTTCGAGCTGCACGTTATCGGACTAGATTCGCCGGATTACCAACTCTGCACATCCTCTCAATCCGACCGTCCCCTTGTCGGAGATTCCGTTCGATAAATCCTTGGTAGGAAGGCCGTGGAAACAAACGGCGCCATTAGGAAGGGGGAGAGAAAAATGGAAGCCGTTTACAACTCCCTGTAACGCCGAATTGGAGCGCAGCTCTTGAGGAGGAGGAGGGGAGGGTACGAGGGGGGGTCACGTGACCTCGGGGAGGGGGTCACGTGGCCTGGGGGTCACGTGACCTCGAGGAAGGGGAGAATTTTCCGCCGCTAAATTTAGCGGGGAAAATTTTCCGCTAGATCTAGCGGGGCAAATTTTCCGCTATTTAGCGGGAAAATTCCCAGATTTAGCGGGGAAAATTTCCCGCTAGATTTACCGGGGAAAATTTTCCGCTAGATTTAGCGGGGAAATTTTTCCGCCAGATTTTAGCGGGGAAAGTTTTCTGCTAAATTTAGTGGGAAAATTTTCCGTTAGATTTAGCGGGGAAAATTTTCCGCTAGATTTAGCGGGGAAAATTTCCCGCTAGATATATCGGGGAAAATTTTCCGCTAGATTTAGCGGGGAAAATTTTCCGCTAGATTTAGCGGGGAAATTTTTCCGCTAAATTTAGTGGGGAAATTTTTCCGCTAGATTTAGCGGGGAAAATTTCCCGCTAGATTTAGCGGGAAAAATTTTCCGCTAGATTTAGCGGGGAAAATTTTCCGCTAAATTTAGCGGGGAAATTTACCCATCATGCACCGCGCGGTTATGCCGACGGCGACGGCGACGCCGCTCAAGCCGGAAACGGTTGCCTAAGAGCTGCGCTCTAAAAAGTGAAAGAGCCGTTTACAACTCCCTGTAATGCCGAATTAGAGCGCAGCTCTTGAGGAGGAGTAGGGAAGGGTACTGAGGGGGAATCATTTAGGGGGACGTGACCTGGGGGGTGTCACGTAACCTCGGGTGGGGGGTCACGTGACCTCGGGAAGGGGGGGGGTGACGTGACCCCTCCCCTCCCGGAGGTCTTCCCGAAGGAACCCGAGATCCTCCCGAGGTACTCCCGAAGGAACCCGAGGGTCCTCCCGAGGTCCTCGGGGGACCTCGGGAGGGGGGGGGGGGGTCACGTGACCTCGGGGAAGACGGGGTTCACGTGACCCACCCCTCTCTCCGAGGTCCTCCCGAAAGTACCCGAGGTCCTCCCGAGGTCCTCCCGAAGGAACCCGAGGTCATCCCGATGTCTCTTCCCGAAGGAACCCGAGGTCCTTCGGGAGGATCTCGGGTTCCTTCGGGAAAATTTGCCCATAATGCACCGCGCGGTTACGCCGACGGCGATGGCGACGCCGACGCCGCTCATGCCGGAAACGGGCGCCTAGGAGCTGCGTTCTAAAAGAACTAGCGACGGTTACGAGTAATTTTATCCTTTTTGAAAGTAATCAGACTACGCAATCCCGAATAGTCCCTAATAAAATTTGCTGCCCTTCTCCAGATGGTTCGCTCGCGTGCGCAGTGCGTGGGGAAAGGCGCTATAGCTTCCAGAAAGTGATTGTGTGCGTGTATACTACGCCGTCAACCATAAGTTGTTCTCCAGAGAGAAAACATACGTATACGAATACTTGAAAGGATAAAACATCGAGGACGGGGGCGGAAACAGGACTTCTTTCCTGTTTCCGTCCCCGTCCCAGATGTTTTATCCTTTCAAGTATTCGTATCCATTCGACCAAAAACGCTCGTTTTCAATTTTATCAGAAAACGTAAATTTCGATGTTGTCAACACCGTAACTCGATCCCCTGCCCTTAATTGCTGCGTGTGTCTGAAGTCGCTGATAACTTAACAAACCCGTGGCGTGGTTCATGATGTTCATGGTTCCTGATTGGCTCTCGCGCGCTTTAATCGGTTAATGCCGCAATCTGATTGGTTGATAAGCGTTATGTTCGGGATTTGCCGTGCCCCACGTTTTCTTAATACCGCTTCTCAAAACAAACTCACTAATACGTATCTTTCGTGTTCGGAAAGAAATTGATTTGTGCAAGGTTGATCGTCTAGCGCGCTTTGTAGAAATATAAATAGTAGGCATTGCAGTTAGCCGAAAACTTGGATGAAGTTTGCATTGATCTGAGTCAATATCAATCACTGAGCCGCAATTCATTTTATCGTCGTCACTCATCAGAATACACCGTTATTGTATAATTTAGCGTCGTAAGTTTCTATGCCGTTTTGCGGTAATACGAATCGAGCCAGTATATATTCCCCAAAAAAGATGAGTCGTATCGTTTGTCGCCAGTACCGCCATGACAGTTATACGGCGATCAGGTTATTAAGATTGCTCTACACTCTAAAAAAAGCCCGTACGTCTACTTTCCGCACAACACTCGGAGAGCCATCACCGCAACTTGCGGAGGCAGCTCAGCGAATTACGATGCCGAAACATATGTTTAGACCAAAAAACGCCGTCGTAGTTGAGACATTAAGCAACGCAAAACGTCACGCCTGCATTGCCTAATGTCAGAACTCAGACTGCGTTTTTTGTTCTAAACATGTTTTTTTGGCATCGTCATTCGCTGAGCTGCCTCCGTAAGTTGTGGTGATTCACTCTCCGAGTGTTGTGCGGTAAAGTAGACGCACGGGCTTTTCTTTTAGATTGCAGTCAACAGAATAATTGCGTGGGTGAAGTTATGATAAGAATCCGTCGCGATAGACGCAGCATGCTCCACCTTCTACCGACGGCTTGAAAACTCCACAAATTCATTTTTCCTTCGCAATCACACCAAGACGGTATTGAAAAAAAAACGGAACAGGAATTAGTTAAGTACAAAATGAGCGTGTTGGTAACGGTACATAAATATGAGGAAGATAGGAATTAGCTAAAGAGGCTTCAGCAGTGAGTTTGAAATCATGTAGTGTCATATTTTCGCTCCAGTTAAAATCCAAAATCGTAATCAGTTTTTTCTTTATTTATTTTTTATAAGAGACCTGAAGAAAAAAAGAAAGCTCGGATTTTGCTTCAAAAACTTCTTTCACCTCACAGCAGCAAAGAAACAGCCTGATTATGCGCACTGTTGGTAATAATAATAATAATTATTATTATAATACACGAAAATTTAAAGTAGTCTATAGATATTTGGGGGAAAACAAAACAATCAATTCATTCAGAGTTTCGTATATTCACAACAGTCATATGGAACACTCTTAAATTAATAGAACTCCGGCGTTTTTTCGAGCTATTCAAGTTCTAACCCCGCTTTTCTGAATACCCGGGATTTACACATCCCGGCATAATTATTGTTAAGCCTAAATTCAGAACAGCGAATGAAAAAACGGCAAATAAAAGTGATCCAAAAAAAAACATAAAAATCATCTTGCGCTTTAAAACGGGCTAATATCTAATGTAACGAGAAAAAAAAACAGATAGTCACGCTTTTTTTATTTTTGGTTCTGCAAGAGTGGGTTTTCTTATAACTCAATTCATCCTATTGAGCTTCTTGTAGCCTCGTCGAAAACAGGTCGTGCTGCAAAAATTGCGCCTTTCGTCACGTTTTTAGTGTCGCCAGTAGAGCCTTTTCATTTGTAACAAAAAAAGAGGGGGTAAGGACCAACATTTCAAATTAATTTATTTGACGAGAAATATTTATCTTGTTTTACTTATAGTTTAGATATTACTAGTCTCAGCCGTGTCTATTGTGCGTTGAAAATAATTCCGAGGAAAATCAGCGAACATCAAAATGTCGCCTTTGGGCTTTAACAAGCATGGAACGCAGATTTTGATGGCTTCGCTCAATATTTCGATATTGAAGTTCAGTCAAACCATTTTATTTTTTTATGTTTCTAACCTGGATTTGACATCTCGAAACTTTTATCGATCTAACCCCGTTTTGGGCTGTTTCTTAATTTCAGTCTTTGGCATAGATATTAAAAAAAGTAGATGCGGCAGATTTTTTGTATCCTATCGCTTGCGTAACCCTATACGAATGTGCACTGACATACGTCCGGCGAACCCCGAGCGAAATCCAATCCTCACATCAGAAGGCTCGACTTCTTCAAAATCAGCGTACCTCGAAGTCTCTTTTCTGAAGCGGCGCGTTGGGTAGTTGCCGATAAAGGTATAGAACCTGAGTTTCACAGGGGACTAAAAATATATCCGTAAATTTCCCACAGCAGCGCTCGCCGATTATCCGCCGGTGGGCGCCTTACGTAAGGGTTCGCGGCACGTGGTCGTTCAGGCTGGCTCTTTCTTTTGTGTGTGTGTCTGGTTGTGCGCGCGTGTGTGTATGAATCTGTGCGCGCGTGTGCATAAATCTAACACATAAAAAAATTAATGGTTCGCCTTTCTATTGTGAACGTAGGAGAAATGCCTTTACTTGAAAAGCCTTCTCTACTTCTCATCGAGTGTTTGCCAATTTTTCTCGGAACTAAAGATTTGGGCGGCAAACAATTCAGCAGACACCGCACGACGTCGCGCTACGTCATTGGACGCCGTCGAAGACAGCCTGAAATCTCACACTGATAAAATATTGCAAACTGAAAGGAAAACAAATACGTAAAAAACAAAAAAGGCGAAAGTAACATCTTTTCTATAGCCAGTGTTTCAGCGAAGTCTTTCAAAGATTCCTTCCAACAAGGTGGTTGAGAAAAAAAAAAATCGCTATTTTCGGGAGCAAACTGGCAGCCATGGGGAACATGAGGCATTGCAAAATCATACTAATTAGTTAAACAATGAACACGAAAATTTACTAATTAACGTCTTAATTAATAAAAAACATACGGTTAAAATTTCAAAAAAAACTCGCTGAGAGTCATTAAGAACACTTGAATCAGCCAATTTTATGAAGACTTGGAGGACGTGACAAGCGCTGGGGTGTGCCGAAGTTTCAACTCGCGGACAAGGTTCGCGAATAAGAAATGCGAATGCTACAAACATCATCCGCGTTTCTGCATCGTGCGCTTTGTTCGTTTGTGGAATTGAGCTTTTTCTAATTGGTGAAATTTTTCAATTTCACGAATGTTGTAGCAAATTTTGAATGCTTTCGTTGAAACACGCCCGTCAATGTGTTTGCTTTTGTGAACAGAAACACTTCGAGTGGCGGGGACTTTTCGTTCGTTTTGCTAAGCTTGTTCTGACTTTCTTTTTTTTAGTTGGGGGGGGGGTTAATTTTTGGCGACATCATGCTATTTATTTATTTTTACCCCTGGCATGCATTGTAAGAACAGGACGATACTTGTTTTAAGCTACAAAGACATTATTTCAGACTACTTGATGCCATCCATTATTACGTATTTGAAGGACCGAGTCTTATTTAAATGCACTAAATTTGGATTCAACTATCTCCAGCAGCAGACATCTCTTTCAGAAATCTGGGATAGAAGATCAAGATGATGCCTGGACGTTTCGCTAAATAAAACAACTTCTTATCTTTTTTTTACATTCTTTGTCGCATCTTTGTTTTACTTTTTTTTCCAAAATATATTGGCGACATTTCTTTTCGTTTTCATTCTTGGGAGCAATTTTTAGTTAAGACATTACCCAAGCGTTAATAATGAAGGATCTGCTTAGTTCAGCGTGCTCGGACGTAAAATTACTTAGACGACTGCCTCCCCGACTAATTCTAGCAAATAATACAATAAAGACGCAATACTGTATATTTTCACTAATAGCTTTAAGGCTGCGGGACGTGGATTTATTGTGTCCACACTACCCACCTCGTTATTCGATCCTATGCACTCTAGAAAATCACGTTCTTTCACATTTCAGCTAAACACGAGAAAACGGCTGACTGCGAAGAACAACGGAGGTCAGGGGTTAGGCCAACAAATGCCGTGTACGCAGGAACCATCGTTGCATGCGTTTCAGAAAAATAGTGACGAAATGGGTCACCCGTTGCTTGAAAATAAACGAACCCGGTTACCGACAAAAAGTGACGCGCGTGAATTTTCTGTTACACCTTTTATTCGTGAATTAATAAGTCTTAGTGGCTTGAAGTTACAGGTGCGCATATAAAGGGGTATTCACACGAGGAAGAAATCCGGGGATTTCTCCCCGACACGCGCCATCACGGGAGATGAAAACGCGAGGCTTTTGCACATCGCAAAGCCTGACGTTTTCGTCGTGGGATTAGTGCCGGGGAGAAAAGAGAAATCCCTGGATTTCTCCTCGTGTAAATACCCTTAAGCGTCATATTTAAATAAACACGATCTCCATGCAGACTCTGCAGGGATTGTTATCATCATAATGACCAAATCTTTTTTCTAATGGTTTTACCTAAATACTACCAAAAAAACGACCCCTCCCCCTCCCCCCCCCCAAAAAAAAAGAAAAAGAAAACGCAAAACGGGCAAAATTACATTCTTTGTTACTCGAAATAAGTACGTTAGACCGTTATCCGTTACTGATTTTGAAAAGAGTAACCAGTGCGGGACTACTTTACGAAGAGTAACGCGGTACCTGTAGCGCGGTTACGTGTAACGCGTGACCGTTAACGATTTCAGGGACAATGAGCGTGGCGTTCCATTTACTGACTGCGCCTGCGCACATCGTATTTTTAGATCTAATTTATAAGCTTCGTCATCCTCTGAGACCAAACTCTCCTGTTGGCAACGAATGGCTGTTTCCGTGTTCTAAAAAAAAGTTAACTTTCAGACTTTTTTTTCTATAGCGTAGGTGTTTTATCAGAAACTGCCGCAATCCCTACCTTTTTCAAAAGGACCGTGACACGAATTTTCGGTTGAGCACAATGATTTTAGATTGGAATTTTTACTAATCGCATGACGTTTGGTGGGCCAAGGGAAAACTAGTGCACGACGGTAGAAAGCCAAAACTTCCGTAAGAAAAATACGAAAATATAAGCGGACTATTTCTTGCCTCTTCTCCTTCGAAACCTCTCCGCACTTTCACTGCGATGCATCTCGCGGCGCCCATGCACGTCAGCCGAACCCAGCTGGCGCGTTGGACACGAGAATACGTCACTCGGACGTATGCGTTCGTCAACAAATTCAATTATATTCAATTCAATTTAACAAAAAATCCATCCACGAATTTTGGGATTCGCTTTCGTGACACATGAGTGCCGTGACGGTACTTATCATCACTCTCGGCTGACAAGCTCCGTTGTGTGCTTAAAAAGAACAGTGGAAGCTTCGAGTCATGGCATCCGGTGATATGCTACGTCACGACCAAGTGGTTTCTAAAGCGCCGTTCACATCTCTTGCGACCGAGTACAACCGAGAGAGACCAGACCGGTTTCTAGGACCGGATGCGCTATACAGCGGAGCTGGTCCTAAGAGATCGCAGGAGGCTTACAAACCGGTCTGGTCTCTCTCGGTCGCACTTGGTCGCAAGAGTGTGAACGGGCCTTAATTTCGCTTTTGAGTTGAAGAGTAAACATTCCCAACTTCCTTGGACATCAACGCCTCGGTGCATGCACTGTAATGGAAATTAATTGCTCACCTTCATTGACAACTTCACCTCATTTTTCTTCCTTATCGTCATACATTTTCTTTTCCCTTTCCCTTCTCGCCAGTTCAGAGTAGCAAACCAGAACCTACGTTCAGGTTAACCTCTCTGTACTTCCTTAATAACCACCCTCTCTCTCTTTCTCACTTTATCTCTCTCTTCTCAGCTGAACAACATCGTACATCACAATGTTCCCTGGGAATATTTTAGATTACAGTCATAAAATATCAATAAGTAGTAACTAAACGTTTGGACGCGTGTAGCTTTTTTTTTTATTTCACAGCTCTACAATGTTTTTTTTTTCTTAGTTGAGTTTTTTGGCTCTATATTCGCAAAATTGTAAATTTCTCCTTTTCTTGACAAAACATATTTTAATGTTCCCGAGGACTGTAATTGCATCAATATTATAGAGCGTAAATTAAACATAATTTCTATATTTCTTGAAATCTTTTTTTCCACTGAGTGCCCCAGAAAGTTGGCTATTTTCTAAGATGAAGAAGTAGAAAAAATGATTTCATTTTCCATTTCCGCTGTCAGTGAAAAAAAATCAATATTTCAAAGCTTTCAGTCACAAAACTAAAACCAGAAAACTCATATATTTTTCTTTGTTGGCAACGCTGGGTGTTGACGATAGTTCTTTAACGACCGACGAGATGATCGATACAAAATGCCGCCGGGCTTACCAGCTACGAGCAGCCTATGCGTCTCGTCTGGGACGAACCGTATTTATAGCGGAGCGGGGGTCAATACTGTCTAGTTCGATTGCCAACATGACCTTCGCAATACACTGCGCCAGGGATCGATTGAGTGCCGTTTCCTAGCCGTCACGCGACGACTTCCGCTGTAAAAAAGTTAACTCGCAACGCTTAATTTTACGGTGCATTTGGACGTCACTGGACATGAACGCAGCTGACGACACGAACGATATGACGACCGGAAATGAGGATACGAAGCTGTTGTCCGCTTTAATCGCACTCAATTAAACCGGGAGGGCCTCCTTCCACTTGGCACAGCTATAGTCTAGGAATAATGCTGAGAGAACGTTTCGAATGACGAAGCAAAAATATGTTTAGACGCAGGAGAAGAAAAAAAGGCAGACTAAGCTGTGACCAACGTTACTAGACTAGCCCAGTTGTGGAACTCCCGTGGAGGAGTTCCACAACTCGGCTAGTCTTACCAGTTGTGGAACCCCCTCAGTCCGCGTCCCGTTGTTTGAAACGCCATCAAGATTTTCGTTCCAAATCTTTGCGTTCCGTTGAGTACGCTGAAACGTCATCCAGACGCTGTGCTTCAGAACGTATGTATTCCACATAATGCACCGCATTTACCATATATCAGCCGTCCCGAAAACGGTGGCGCGTCGAACGACGGTAGGAGGGCCTTGGGGAAGGGAAACAGGGGGGTACCGCTCGTGGGAAGCAGCTTTGTATGGGCAATCCAGTAACTGAGCTAACCTATCGTCTGTGACAGGTCAAGAGTTCGGGGTGAAGCTCCTCCCACCTCTTTCTACTTTATCATAGCGAACACTGGAGAGGAGGCGTCTGCTGAAGTGGAAAGGGCTGGGAGGGGTTTCCCCTGAATTCTTAACCTGTCACCGACCATAGTAATTAACGTTTGGTTGTGACACTGACCTGCATAACGTTTCACGCAAGCTTAGTGTCGCAGTGTAGACTGTTTATCTTTAATCTAAAATAACGTGTTTTAAGCGTCGTCATTCCGCAAGCTAGCTCCGCAGATGGGTGATGGTTACAAAAATGCCGAGGGAAGCGAACTGGCTTAGAAGGGGAGGAAAGGAATGTTACTTTTGGTTTCTAGGCTGGGTGGCGCAAGCTACCGCGCGTTATAAAGGGTACAGCCGTTTGCGTCCATCCATCCATTAATCCATCCAGCGATGAGCACTCTCAAGTGCTTTGCAGGAAAGTACACGCTCTAGACTTCCTGGAGTGGAGTTAAAGATCGCCCGACACGCAACTACAGTCACCGAAGGATCGTATTTCTTAAGCTTTTGCATTTCTGAAGCTGTCAGGGACGCTATATATTTGGTAGATGGAGTCAGAGTATGGGTATGGACTATGGATCCAGATCTCTAAAATGTTCTTGACGCCACAAGTGTGAGACATAAATGACATAGCTGTTGTATATTTACCTATACCCTATTGAAAAGACAACAAAAAGTATATAAAAATTGTTTGACGAACGTACCAGAACTTATAGAAATTACATGAGGGGTATAAATTTTTATACGGATCGTAGATCTTCATGGATGATTTCATATGTTGTCATACGTTTATTAAACATATTCACACGGGTTTTGTTTTTATTTTTGTACGGCAGGATTTACTTTTGTCATGCCGTTTTCGAGCAGCGAGGTTTCCGACACGCGACTATAAGAACACAGATTTGCGCGAAAGCCGTCATATTTTTACCGTGGTTTTGAAATTATTCGGACAATGCCATAAAAACCAGTGCTCATCTATAGCTAGGGCTAAGATTGGTCTGCGCAAATGCTGCAAAACATGCAGTATATTTATGCACTTGTCGGTAGAAATCAAGGACTGCCCGACAGATGGCGCCAGCGCGTCAAAGTCTTTGCTAGTGTAATCTTTGTTTTAAGCCGTCACATGTGTTCATAACGCCGTCGATCACGCTCAAACGCAGATGCTGAGAACCCGCTAGCCTTAATTTCGAAGGGAAACGACTTATGCTCCGGCACTTTACACCATGTCTGACTTCTACCAACTAACTGACGTCCTTACATCGAAACAATTCATTTATCTCTCCGAGAAAAAAAATTAGTGAAACAGTTGATAACCCTGGCACACAACAGTGGCGCGTCAAGCGAAGTGAAAGAGAAGAGAACTGATACGTGACATACTTGTCTCCCAAAAGCAACGTTGCTAGATTACCCTTCCCCCCCCTTCTGGCCCGCCTCCCGTCTTTCAATTACGCACCATCTTTTAGGGGTCGGCTGCTTTGGTAACTGAAGTGTATTATATAAAATACATAAGTTTTGAAGCACAGTGGGGGAAGGAAGACGACGAAGCTGCTGAACGGTACGTTCGTGGTTTTGTGCTCCTCGATTTTCGTGAAAAAGACAATATTCACAAAACACAGCATTTCATCGTTGCAAACGATATCTTCTGGAGTACTTCGGCGTACCCCCAACCGCAAATCTGAGCTCTAAGAAGCGCACCTCGGCGGGCGGCGGGCTGACAGCGCAAGATGTCAGCCCACCGACCAACGAGGTACCAACTGCGAACCGGTTTCAACTCCTCCCGGAAGAGCAAGGCGAATCTACCTCTTTACAAGGACCTGGAAGCATAATTGAAAGCAGACAAACAACTGGCACTGCAGACAACGCCGAGGCTCAAGACATTCCAACCAAAAGACCACGGGTAACAATACCACACAAACACATGAAGACACCAACGAGCGACCCTCCATCTGAAGGTGCTACTTCCACGTACGAACTGAATGAAGACACGATTGAAGATGACGACACCGGATTCATACAGGTGACTTACAAGAAGAACAGGTCGACAGGAATACCGATTATATTCCATACGACCTCCAAGGAGTTCTCGTTCTGGAAAGTAAATCCGAATTCACTGGCAAATGAGGTGCTTGGGATCGCACAAGAAAAAATTTTGTCCCACAAAATCACTAAGGATGGTAGTCTGGCAGTGAGTGTCGCTTCACTACCTGCAGCTAATAAATTGCTAGCGATCACTTCTCTCATGGGATTCGAAGTAAAACCATCCACGCCGAAGTCATATTCGGAGAACATGGGAAAAATTAAAGGAGTTCCACTACAGTACACAGACAACGAACTTCTGGAGTACTTACATGATGCAGGTGTTACGTACGTCCAAAGGCAGGTCGCATACAGGAGACAAGAGGACGGTAACTCAACGCCTCACCCCAAGGACAGCGTGATTCTTCGTTTTATACAAGACCGTCCCATGCCAAATCGTGTGTATTTAGGTTTCACAAGCCACCCTGTGGAGGAATACTTTGGCGCCCCAATTCAATGCTACCAATGCCAACGGTTTGGACATATCGCACAAAACTGCCGGAGCGCAAGACGTTGCAAGATCTGTGCCGGTCCACACCACCACAAGGACTGCAACTATCGCTCTGAACCAAACTGCGCAAACTGCGGATGCTCTCATGCAGCAACATATGCCGGCTGCTCCAGCAAGAAAGCTGCCACCGCGCTGAGGAAACAGGAAATACTGAACGGTCGCGCCCCCAATCGTAGATCGCCACCTTCGAATCCAGAGACCGTACACCAGCCTGAACCACCAAGTCAAAGAGAAACATCAACGCCTAAGAAAGACCGAACGTACTCACATGTTTTGCAACGAGAGTCGAAGAAACAGGCAAACACCGCAAGTGAGACACATCAGTGTGATCCAATCACCTCTGCACCACTTTCACGGAGAACATCTCAACAGTCAGGGTCACCGGTGCCTACTGCATCTGTCGCCGGCAGACCCTCAACCTCCCATGCAAAAATGACGACCACTTGTGACACGGCCATCAGCGGTGCAGGCGCATCGGCCGCCCCGCCATACCAAGGGATCGATCAGCAATTGCTTCTCCAACTGGTCTTTCTGGCAGTGAAAGCCATCATCAAATCACTTCCTGATGCACTGAACATCTCCGAGGTAAAAACACTTCTAGCTATGGAGCCTCTTTTACTGGCTTCGAATAGGTAGATATAAATGAATGAAGAATATCGCCGAACGACAATATTTCAGTGGAACGCCAATTCGCTTCGCACAAAAATGGGTGACTTCCGGAAGCTCGTCGCCGAATTTAAGTTTCCTGTTATTACAATATCTGAAGGACACACGGATGACCAATTCAGACTCGCTGGATATGTCTCATACAGTTCAAAACGTCCACGTGGTCCAAGTCGAGCCTTGATTTGTGTGAACAAACAATTCGACTCGACCTTTTTATGCACATCTTCATCTGATGGACCAGAATATGTTGCATGCAAAGTCAAGTTTGGGGAGAATGTATTGAGCGTAATTAGCATTTATATTGAACCAGCCATAGCTATTACCGAAAAAGATATTACGTCCATCTTAGATGCTGTTAACAGTCCGTTTGTTATGTGTGGCGATTTTAACGCACATAATACACTATGGGGAGGTGTGCAATGTGACAAGCGCGGTAAAATAATAGAAGACATAATTGAGAAAAATAATCTATGTGTGTTAAACGATGGATCACAAACCTTCATTCGAGGATGCAGCTATTCAAGCGTTCTGGACCTAACAATTTGCTCACAAGATATTTTTTCTGATATGGTCTGGCACATAGACGTTGAAACGCACGGAAGTGACCACCTTCCCATTCTTGTACAGTATTCAAAAGCAAAGCCTTTAAGCCGGAAACAAAAGAAAATCAATATCACGAACTGGCGTAGCTTCCGGCGACTGAATACAATGCACTGCAAAAATATGGATACGTTAGAAGAGTTTACTTCAATTGTGAAGGCAAATTTTGACCATGTAACTAAATCAGTATCTGCCCCCGAAGGGTATGCGGGAATAGATGCATCATACGAGAAGCTTAGGGCGATACGTCGTAGAGCAGAAAGAAAATATCGAAGGTCGGGGATGATAGAGGAATATAGAAAAGCCCAGCACGTACATGACCTTATCCGCCGCAAGCTGAAACAGCTATCCAGACATCGATGGCGACAACTCTGTGCCAAGATGGCAGCTGTGAGAGATCTCACAATGCAGTGGAACATAGTCAAAGCACTCCGTTCACCAGTAATACAGAGGTATCCTCTCCGCGCATTGGCGTTATCAAGAGGAGTTTCAGAAGTGGTACTCGCAGATCAATTTTGTGAATTACTGGTAAACTCGAGCAATGCAGCTCAGACCTTAAGGTACCGTGCATCGTGTGTAATAGCCCAAAATGCCATTGACTGTGAATTGCATGCCTCCGATACACAAATGGACCGCCCTTTACTACTTCGAGAAATGAAATGCGCCCTACAATCAACTCGCAAACGGAAGTCACCCGGTCCCGACTTGATAACATGGGAAATACTGACGAATCTCGGTCCGACTGCAACTAGCAATCTTCTAAAAATGTTTAACTCTACCTGGATTGGCGAAGCTGTGCCTGAACAGTGGAGGACAGCCAAAGTCACGGCTCTCCTGAAACCAGGAAAGACCCCGATGGAGTTAACTTCGTTCCGGCCAGTCAGCCTCACTAGCTGCGTTGGGAAACTTTTTGAAAAAATAATTAATCAACGCTTACAATGGTGGCTTGAAACTACCAAAAGCCTTCCGGATTCATTAGCCGGGTTTCGTCCAAAACGTTGTACAATGGACTGCATTCTAGACTTAGTCACTTCAGTGGAACACGAACGTAAGCTTGGAAAAATTACAGTTGCCGTATTTTTAGATATTAAGCGAGCATACGACACTGTTAGTCATGTACACGTTATACACAGTCTTCTAAAGCTCGGAGTTAGAGGCCGTGTTTTACGATGGATTAAAGAGTTCATTACAAATAGGACTATATTTATGCAAACAACAAATGGAGAGACCAGAAGACACGTTCTCAAACATGGCGTTCCGCAGGGAAGTGTTCTCAGTCCTACATTATTTAATTCAGTCATGGCTGAACTACCAAGTCGTCTTCCATCACCGATTAACGTCACAATATATGCGGATGATATTTGTATATGGGTTTCAGATAGTTGTGTCGAAACATTGCAACGACAACTTCAAACTGGACTCAACATCATTGAGCAGTATTTAAATGAACGAGGTATGGACATTGCCCCTAACAAATCAGTGGTGCTCCCTTTCACCAGGAAACACCTTAAAGGACTTAAACTCTCAATGACGGGACAGACACTTGAACGTGTAAAATGCCACCGATTCCTTGGTGTAGTTATGGATCAATCTCTTACATGGGTCAAACATGTGGACATGTTGGTCGACAAAATAAAAAGAACAATAAACATCATTCGTCATTTTGCTGGGCAAAACTGGGGAGGCTCAACGGAGTCCCAGTTAATTTTACACTCAGCTCTGGTACGACAAGCAATTGCTTACTCAATCCCAGCACTATCTGGTTTATCAGCTACACAAGAGAATAGACTACATTTCATGCTGGCTCGAAGTTTGCGAGTTTGTCTCGGCGTACCGCGTCCGACGTCGGGAACCCTTGTATTAGCGGAGGCCAAGCAATTACCAGTGTCATCATTACGCGAACAGGAACTACTGCGTAATTTCCTACGAGTATCGACGCAGCACTGCAACCACCCACTTGCTGACGCATTATTGACTCGAAGTGAATCTTGCACTAGCTATGCGCTTGCAACATCAACTTTTCATCTACCCGACTACGCGGTGTGGGTGCAACAACCTAACAAACCACCCTGGATATACCAGAGTCCAGAAATCAAAATAGATCTACCGGATTTCAAATCAAAAGCAACAACGAACGCATTGGTTATTGCTCAAACTACCCTTACATATATAGAGGAAGCATATCCTGATCATATACATGTATACACCGATGGATCCACAAAGGAAAACGGATCAACAGCGGCATATATCATACCAACACTTCAAGTCCAAAACTCATACCGACTCTCCCACAGAACATCATCAACAACGGCAGAGCTACACGCTATCCTCTCTTCAGTAGAGCATATAAGAGAGACAAGCGGTTCAAAGAAATGGCTCATATGTACAGATTCTCAGGCAGCACTTAAAGCTATCTATGCAATGAGCCCTAAAAGCCCAAACTCATCGCTCGTTCATAGAATTATAGAAGTTATCAATGATTGCCTAAATTCTGGACAAGCAATAAGGTTACAATGGATTCCAGGCCATAGCGGCATCCAAGGAAATATGGAGGCGGACAAGCTTGCTACTAACGCACACACTTGTGACAGGGTGCAATTGATACCGTATGCAAGTACCGACATAAAATCTATGATAGAGAATCACTCCAAAGAAATATCATGGGATATATGGTTTAATGATCGAGGTAGAAACTCTATATTATATCAAGTAGACCCAAATATCCTTTTTCCAGTTCAAAATGACCTTCCAAGAAAGATCGAAACGTTATTACACCGCTTACGTTTGGGAGTAGCATACACGAATGAATTTTTGTATAAAATAAACCGAGTAAATGACCCTAGCTGCGATTGTGGGCACGCGACAGAAACAATAGAACATCTATTCATTGATTGCCCTCGGTTCGACCGGAATCGATCACGACTGAAAGTACGACTGGACATTATTGACAACCGACCATTTTCTCTCAACAAGGTACTAGGCCCGTGGCCTAACCATAGATCAGAGAAGCAAGCATTTTCGGCAATCAGACAATTCCTGGAAGAGACTGATATTGTAAATAATTACTAAAATGGGATGTATTATATAATGCAACATATATGTATATCTGTTGACAGTGAATGATAGTGAATAACTTTACATGCTCGGTGAAAATTGTGGTGTGATAAGGAATGTGACATGTAAAAGACCGAACTTGTTTGACTGATCGTGTGACATTTCAAGTGGACTCAATGTAACCAAATATTTGACTGTTTTTTGTTTGCGGGAAAACACTTGGGGGGGGGGGGGGAGAAGGGGGGGAGAGTGTATACGGGGTCATGTAAAATGTTCTAATTTTTTTACTTTTTTTTTTGTTGACGAGTAACTGAACATGGAGTAGCCGGCCATGCCTTCATGGCAGCCAACATCTCCAATTTCTTTTTTTTTCGTCATTTAATAAAGAAAAGAAAAGAAGCACAGTGCCATTGCAGTACCCGCTTTCACCTCAAAAACCGTAATAAAAAACTCCGGCTCCTAGTGCAGCATACTCACTTCCTCTTTTATGTGGAGAATTAAGGTATATGTAGGTTCATTCTAGATTAAATATAGGTTATTTTATCAAGACGGACACGTTTCAAACAACAAAAGCATCGCCTTTTTCCCCGGCAACCGAAACCTTATCAGAACTTTACTTCGCGCGGCGTACAAACAATGCTCAAAACTCTTTTCTTTTGTTTTTTATTTGAGGTGACAACGATTATAGGTGGCGATTCACCGTACTCAATGGAACACATAGTTTTGAAACGAAAATCGAGAGAGCTCTTCAAATAACGGGAGGCGGACAGAAATGAAGTAAGGGGGCAGGAGTTCCGCAACTGAGTTAATCTATAGTCAGTGACAGTCTAAGAGTTAAGGGAAGCTCTTCCACCCCTTTCCACTTTAGTAGAGCGAACGCTGGAGAGAGGCGACCTCCTCTCCACCGTTCGCTCCCGCTGAGTGGGAAGGAGTGGGAGCAGTTTTCCCTGAATCTTGACCTGACACCAACTATAGTAATGTTGCCCAAAAAGTGGTGTAGCTACGTGACAGTCCAAATCGGATGTCTCTCCCGCCCGTGCCGAATCTCAGAGATAATTTCATATTCAGGATTAGTGTTGACTGCTAAAAACAAAAAAGTAGGCTTTTAAATCTTTATTTTATACGATCTATAAAAGAAAAAAAAACAATTTTGCAGATCTCTTAACAAAATTTAAAAAAAAACTTCATATTTTTTAAGTTGACGTATTTGTGTCTGTTTCAGTATCTGTAACATTGAATAACTGAAGCTGTGAATTCAATTCAATAACTATAGTGACCAGTTGATTTGTGTGTGGCAAGAAATGTGCTACGAGTTTGTTGTTCATTACGGAACACATGGTGCTCTTTCTGAGGATAAGAACCTCAATGATCGTGGTACCTTCCTCTAATCAATGATGAACGGAATGGGCTTCTAACTTTTAGAGCTTGTTTAAAATGAAAATGTGCAATACGCAGCGTCTTTTTTAATAGTCCTGCATTTGGTCCTACAAAATTAAATTTGAAAATAACGACAAAAAAAACAAACACCGGCACACATTCAAATTTTTTTAAACTACAAACAAAAATCATATTTTAAAGATTGATTTATTCAAGGATCGCAAGCCTTATTCTTGCGATAGAAGACATAGATCGGGTAGGACCGATTCGCATTCAGAAGAGTCTTAGTGTTGCTCACCTCTTCCGCCAGGTGACGACGCTGGCGGTGGCGTGTCGTCCGAGGCCTTGAGCGACCCCTACGAATTCTGCCGGGCGCACTTCGGGAGCGACTTCGCGCTCAACCGCGAAGTCCGCCGGGCCAATACGGTCGAGAAAACGGAGGCGCCAAGTAAGATTTCATGCCTAAAGGCCGCTTCACAAATTTCCCGTTTGACTGTGAAAGGCCGGTTTTACGCTTTTGCGCTTTGACTGGGAAGGCCGGATTACACCTTTGCGTTTTGCAGTAAAGGTGGTTCACACCTTGCGTTTGACTGTGAAGGTCAGTGCACACCTTTGCGTTTGACTTTGAAGGTCGGTTCACACCTTTGCGTTTAACTGTCAAGGCCGGTTCACACATTTTCGTTGACTGTGATGGTCAGTGCACACCTTTGCGTCTGACTGGCAAGGCCGGTTCAGTTGGGGG
>JAZHYW010012234.1:0-43213 GCA_037355805.1 Ixodes ricinus
CAATATAACGCGGGCTTTCTAGCACCGAAACTAATGCTGAGGAAGTCGCACTTTTGAATCGTGACAATCGGCAGTTGTGTCTGTTTTGTACTAACCACCAAGATGGTGGCGCTCACAACACTATCGGGGAAAAGAGCAGTGATACTCTAGGCGTGGCTCATTTGGTTTAGCTCACTAGGCTAAACTAGAGTCACTAAATAAAGCTACGCTTTCAGAGTACCGAAACTCCCAAACTTCGCGTCTGAAGCGCGCCAGGCGCCGCCATCTTGGGTCCGCGCGCAGATGGAGAAGTACCCGTAGCTGAGCCAAGCCGAGCTGTAGCCGTCGCCTGCGCCAGCTGCCGTAGCCGAAGCTGTGGCAGCGAATCAAGGTCGTGTTGTTCGTATCTCGAGATAAAATAAGGAAAAAGTGCGTGCTGAGCGACGGACTTCAGCGTGCGCGCGCAGTAAACAGTAAAACAGCAGCAGGCAGCGGATCGCCGGACCCAAGATGGTGGCGTTAAAAAAACAAGATGATGATGATAGCGACTCACGTGACTGCCGCTGTCCAATGATGCCGCAGCGAACCAGAATACTGTTGAATAGAGCGACTGCATTGTCGGCAAAGTGCCAAAGAAAAGGAATGCGGTACTCTGAAAGCGTAGCTTATTTGGTGACTCTAGGCTAAACCAAGTGCGGTGGGAGATCGTTGGTCGAGTGTGTTGTGGCACCGCATATCAGAGCACGTGAAGAAATGCGCGAGCGCGAGCTCCGTTCGAAGCATGGAGCTCACGCTGCAGAACTTTTAGGGACTAATCCCCTCAATGTGTTTGCGTTGGTCTTTCAAGTAACCTGAAATGTGCCAGTGCTTTGTGTGCTTTCAAGTTTGCTGCGTTGTAAGTCATGGGAAACCGGGACCGCGACAGGCTACCAGTAGACGCTTATCCAAGAGTCGTCTGGTGGTGCCGTTTGCAACAATATGCGAAAAGACGACTTCATCTGGCAGCTACGACGCACGCGATGTCCACACCTATATGCCTTTCACCGTGGTTTAGGCGCACGTTTTTATGAGTTTTTTTTGTAAACACTAAAAACCGTCTTCCAGTGTGGTTCCCCCAGAGTCGTGCGCTTTCAGTAACTTTAATGATTTTGCCTGAAGTATAGCTGTGCTACGGTTTTAAAAATATTCTTTAGTTAGGCAGTCAAGCTCGGTTTTGAAACCCTGTCCATTATTGAGTTCTCTTGTTTCTCTCGTAACTAGGATTGAATACGCGAGATATGTATTCCCACTTGGAAAATATTTCTAAATGAGGCTGAAGTACCAGTAAATAAATTTATAATTTGTGAAAATACAAATTGTGTTTGTGTTCGCCCGTAATTTGTTTTGAAATGTTTGTAAATGTTAAATTTGCATTCATGCTTCAATTAATTTTTATTGGGAGAGTGAGAAGGGAAATTGAATTCTGAATGAAATTCAAACCGCATTTAATGATTTCACATGTCATAATCATGTCATCATAATAAATTTAATGCTTTTATTATGACTTCACTTGTAAAGTCATGTAAGGACACATGTTTGCATAGGAGCTCGAAAAATTGTCTTACCTACATTTTATGTCAACAACATATTTGTAGTATAATAAATTTATAATTTCTTCAAACTTAATAGCCCGTTTTCAAGTAGCGAAAATTGTGAGAGGCATTCGACGAGCAAATAATAATTGTGTAGTGTTTTTGTTTAAACATCCGGAACTTATTCATCCCTATTGCTGTACACGATACTCCAGAAAAGTAATCGATTACAATTTCAATTACTCTTGGTTAAAACGCAATAAATTAGCATCACTTGAGAGAAAACGTAATTGACCGTTACTTTAAGATGTATCAATTACTTTCTAATTACTTAATATTTTAAAAACGATAAATTTTTCTACCGGTTTGAATAGGTTTTTTTGTACTGTCCGGTATTGTATTCAAATGACCGAATCGTAAACAACTTATCTTCTTTATTAGTCAATTTCGGTAAACGATCTTCCTGTTGGAGACTTGGTTCGAGGATTCCATGGTAGAAAACTTGTACGAACAGAGGGCACCATCAGGAAGGGAAGGGAAAATAGATACGGTTACAATTAATTTTAGTACTTCCGAAAGTAACAAGACTGCTCTTGGGATTACTTCCTAATAAAAGTATTAAAATGATTACACATTACTTCAAAAAGTAAATTATCACAAGTAATTTATTTACTTGTAGTCAGTACCGTGCAAGTCAAGTCAAACCCTAATTGGCGTCTGGTGTTTCAGCAGAAGATGGGAAATTCAGCCAGTGCAGTACAAAGCGCTAGCCTTGTGTACTTAACGTGTACCACGCAGTAGAGATGCGTGACCGCATGCCGGTGCGATGCTCATCTAGATCGAAGAGTAGATGCCAAACATTTGATCGATGATAGCAGAAAATATTAATCTGGCAAGTTTCGATGTATTAGTGCTGCACGTAATAACAAAACTTATTTAGCCATCATTCGCCAATTGGCATACACGAAAAGATAACAGCACAAATATATTGACCGCCATTAATTATATTGACAACTTCCCTCACACACGTATTAAAAGAAAGGTAATATTTTAAAGGAAGTTTACAAGGTAAAAGACACTGGAAATCGAACTACTTCTCAGTCATGTCCAAAATAAATATTCGAGTATATCGGCGCTTAAATAAAAAAAATGTCCGAACACTTCCCAAATAGTAATTTCCGGCGCATTAAATAAACTCCACGTGTCCTGTGATTTAAAGTGGCGCTCTCAGCGGTGACGACATGTATGGAAATCTAACCAATATTTGTTTATTGAAAAAAGCACCTTCCAAGTGCAATATATTTTTCTATGACGAAGGCATTCGATAAAGTTGATTATAATTCTCTTCTTACCAAACTAGATACTTATAGTTTGTGTCCAACGTACTGCCGTTGGTTTAAAAGTTATCTCTTGTCGTGAAATTATGTTCGTGTGTCAGGGCTAATGTCTCATAAATTTTTGTCGCCTTTAGGAGTGCCCCAAGGAAGCAACCTTAGTCCACTTTTATTCTTGATTTTTCGTGAACAACATTTGTCATAGCATGAAAAACTCTGAAGTTTTACTATTTGCCGACGACATCAAACTGTTTCGCTGTATTTGTTTGTACACGGAGTGCAAACGTCTTCAGGATGACGCGTTGGGAATTTCAAGGTGGTGTTGGATGAACCATTTGTTGCTTCATGAGCAAATGACAAAAATAATGTCACTTACTAGAAAGCGAAATTCCCTTGTGTTCCCTTACACAATCGACAGCAGTGTCATCTCCCGAGTGTCTGTCATTCGTGATCTTGGCACTTTTGTTGATTCATCTTTAAATTTTAATAATCACGTTTCAGCTATATCTAATGCCTCTCTTAGGAATCTTGGGGTGATCTCTCGTTTTACGAGGCAATTTTCTTCGCCTGATTGTCGTGTGCGTTTATTTTGATGCTTAGTGCGTACAAAGCTGGAGTTTGCTTCAATTGTTTGGAATTGTACCAGCCACACTGCGTCGTGCTCCATTGAGCGTGTTCAAAGACGTTTCATAGGCATAATCTATGACATGCATTTCGGGTGCCAGTGTTACTACAACCATAATGTACTACTTAAAAGACTATGGTTGCGCAGTTTGCTTGATGGAAGGCGTTTACATGATTTTATGTTTTTGCATAAGGTTGTGAACAGAAGTATTGATTCATCACTTTTGTTGAGTACTGTTTGTTTCCATGTTCCCTTGCGGTCTAGTCGGTTTCAGAGCCTGTTCTATCGCTTGAATTTATATGATACGCTCCCTTAACAAGAATGCAACTGGAATTTAACAGGCTTGACCGATCTGCTATAGACATTTTTAGTGACGTAACAACTTTTCGACGTACACGGGAGTCGATAATTTTTGTATGATTTTTGACCTATGTGACTGTCTGCATTTCATTTGCATTGACGAACTGTGTACTACTATTTAGGCTATGTGCTGTTTATGGACACAACAAAATAAAGATTATTATTATAAACTTTTATTCACGATAACAGGTGACCTAATTATGCCGTTTTTAAGGAAAATATCTTGAAGCAAAATACTGTTTTAATATTGAGTCGCATTTTTGTATAACGCATATAATATTAAAATAACTGATGACTTTTTATTAAAATACTTAACTGACTTTCACGATGCAATTTTGATACAATATGAGGACCTACCATTTCCTGTAAAATGTTTATTATTAAGAATAACAAGTCTTTTTAAGCGAACTCTTTAAGGAACCAGGCAGGTTCACACTCGATTACAGTAAGCTTCATGACTTAGCAGATTTTCAGTGTCATTGATGGCCGAAGTTTCTTGAGGAAATTTGAGGATTAAGGTAAAACGAATTATAAAATAGTCTTAATAATTCATTGATAAAAATAAAGAAGAAAACGTCACTAATAGGCAGCGACATTGCGTTTCTTTGTGCTACTGATGTTTAATTTCATATGAGACCCGCTCAAACCTTCGCAAATGTAGTTTTTTTTTTTCAGAATGCCGGTCTTGAAAATGTCGTGTTTGAGATTGGGCTACCTAAACTGAGGTTTATATGCTACATTGAAGGTACATATGAACCTGACAACATGAAAAGTTTAGTATTATGTTCTCACAAATTATTTAACTAGCGTGCGAGCAAAGCGCTCTTTGAACTTCGGCCGGTCACGACCATGTGATAACAAAATCACCATCAAGGGGCTTTTCGATGTTCAGGATAGAAAGCACCTGTAAAAAATAAAGAAAGTAATTTACTACATATAACAGACATCATCAAAATCTATGTTCGACAGTTTCTCCTGGCGTTACTATTATTAAATGACAGTGTTTTTATTTTCCTAAATTCAGCTAAAAAAATTCTAACAAAAATTACAATTTTTACATTTCTTAGGCATTAGTGTTACATGTTTTCGTTTGTTTTCTTCTACAAACCCAATTATTACGAATATATTACATTCTGCTCTATTACTTGGCGTCATGAGTTTGAATTAATGGATGAAAAAAAGGATAATGATCATAACCAATTAAACCATCTTTTCTCTTTGTTATTAAAAAAACATGGCATTTGTAAGGAGACTAATTAGGTCTCTTTTTTTAAATCCCCAAATCTGTTGACAAATTTTACCTAAACTTTTCTTATTATTTGGTGAAATTCCTCAACTTCAAAGAAATGAGTAATCATAGTATGTGGTCACAATTGTTTTGTTCATGTCTAAGATGGACTTGGCAAATTTACAATGAAGCATGAAACGTTTTAAAGATTTGAATACAAAATTGAATTTAAGAACGTTGACTGATAAAAAATAGAACGTGTGTTTTATAACCAACAAGGAAAAACATGTCTACCTTTTTGAAAAACCGGAGACGACAGACAAAAACGGGGACAACACATAAAACGTCTCAGAGACTTTTTGTGTGCTGTCCCTTTTTCGTCCGTCTCCGGTATTTCAAAAATCTGTAACATCAACCAGCTCGCCTGCCTACTCACTCTGATCTTTAATGTCTATCATAAGACTTATATTACAAAGCATCTAAATATATTTTTGTTCTTAGCACCCATTATGCGACTGTGTACAATGGTGAACCATATTACAAAACGTTTTACTCGAAAAATATATATTACCTGTGTTGTCTCATTGTAGTCGAACTTCATGCCCGTTCCTTCAATGGATACGCTCGCTGGCGCACTGGAAACTCCGTAGACGACAACCCTGCCAAGCTTCAGGTTGTCTTGAAATCCTCGCTTCTGACAGCTTACAAGCAAAAGGTCCTGAAAACAAAAATATTTACTGTGATCATGATTTCATTTAAATGCACACGGTTCCACTAAGACCGGGTCGATTTTATTTACAGCTGCAGCGTTTGTCTTAATAATACCTTTCTGAAATCGCCTGAGAAATAGCTGCTTTAGAAATGCCTAAAATGTTTCTAATACATATTTATTTTCACCTAAAAACTCGAAAGTGCTCAGGGCAAGGAACATGTAACGCGTTACGCTGATTGTACCTACACGCATCTAATTTTTCAGGTTTAAATGTTCTCTCGTTTCGGTGGGATCCTTTTTCGCTTGCAGGGATTAGTTACTTCACGTTTTCTGCTACAATGTGAACGTATATATTCTGCATTTAGGGCAAAGGAGGGCTTGAAAGGAAGCCATCCACAGCCGCCACATCATGAGAGTCTAAGCAACAATGATTATAATCGCACCTATGAACTAGGTTTTGCTATTACGAAAATTCCATGTTTTCGAGCTTTTTTTTACGGTAAAATTCGATTTCTGTTTTCAGGAAATATTTGTTGCAAAATGCGGCATCAAATGAGGTATACCGTTTCCCAAATTATTAAATTTCCGAAATTCTGACGTTTATCTAATTTTGTACCGTTTTTTATTCTTCAAAACTTCGAATGACAATAAATAATGCCCAAACACTCAACAAAGACACCGAAGGCCGTCGTATTTTTGAGCGAAATTTACTAAAAATCTGCAAGATCCTAAATGCAACTGCTCCTCTTATTGATGGGAAGCCCAAAAGGCATATTCTGAACTTAAAACCGGAAGAGTACAATACCATACATAGGGTGGCGTCTGTCTTGACCCCGAAATACAGCAGCGGCGACCAGGTGTATTCTCAAAATCCTCCAAGGTGCGGAAATATATTTGAAAAGCCTCCCCGTAGGACTATGGTCACTGTCAAGGCGACAACGGCAGGGAAAAGCTTCAGCATGTCCCTCCTCCCGAGCGAGCATGCTGCTTTCGAAAAAAATTTCGGGGCTATCTTGCAACTCGAGCGCGAGGGCGCAGACAAATCACCGAGGAAGGCGACGAGTGGGCTCTGGAGGTCGGACGTTCGAAAGACACGCCATGCCGTTCTCGCTCTGTCAGCGACTACAGTTCTGCCTCTTTGCTTTGTCAATAGTATTCCAAAGTCTTCGGGACATCTTTTTTATCCTTACCGCGATGTCGCATATAGGGGTGTTGTGCAGATATCCAAAATAACGATGACTTTACCGACGAGGTGTGTTCAGAATTTTTCGGTCTAGTTTTAAAATGAAAAGGGTACCAATGAACGACACAAAAGAAACGAAAACAACATTGAGCTGGAACAATTGATCCCGAGTTAAGGGTTATATTATCTGAACCGTTATTTATAGAGATATTGAGAAATACGTAACTCTTCGCACACTCGTAAAAAAATAAAGCTTACCCTGACTAGCAGGAACTCATAGAGGTTATACTCATTTCTCTCCACGGTGTCTGAAAAAAGTTGCAGGAATATAGGTGAGAATTGTGCAGTGTTGTAGGCGTTATTGAAAACAAAAAGTAACGAAAGACGTTAGTCGTTACTTGAAAATAAAAGGAAGGCGTTATCGACCTATGTTGCCTATAAATAAAAGGAACCCGTTACAGTCACCATTAGCGTTACCGATAAAAAGATAACGCACGTTGCCTTTGCGTTACTTATTAAAATTATGATTGAACACGTTTTACCGTTTTGACGGTGCAGGTATGCATAAGCGCCATATCTCACAAAAGAAGAACTTGTTCATGCAGAAACGGAACATAGCTGCTTTATCATTTTTACGGTTTTACCTAAATACAAAAGAAAAAAAACGCAAAAAAACCTCGCAAAAATCTTAAAACTTCGCACAACATGGCGCCTACAAACACGAAAAAATTGAAGTGTAATTATTTTAGGTCTTAGGAAGAAGTAGCGATTAACGTAACTACGGCACCCGTTACTTGAAATAAGTAACATAAGTACGTCACCCGTTACTGCTTTTGAAAAGTAATGAGAACGTTACTACGTTACCGTAAAAAGTAACGTAACATGTGCCCGTAACGCCGTTACTTGTAATGCGTTACCGTCAACACTGGAATTATTCTTTATTTGTAATAAAATGATAAAATACGACTTTAGATTAAACTTGTATTAAACCGAGAAAATATGGCAATGACAAGAAAATAATAAATAGGCTGATTGGTTCAAGATACGGACTCATTGCTTTATATGAGACCTATGTCGTTTCTGAATAAAAAGTATTGCTTTTGGAAAACATAACTTACCCTAAACGATGCGCTGAATATATTTTGGAGATAAATTAAGCAGAAGTGATACATGACGAAGAGAATGTCTCTTATAATATTTTCGACCCTTCAAAAATGGAGAGGTTTTGTGACCACTTATGACGTCATTCGTCTCTTCATGGCCCAGTCCCACTCGACCAAAAACAGCAGTAAACGACAACAACCTGCCTCAAACACGTGCAGCATGTACGTGAAGATATTATTGGCAGGCTCGCAATATCTCGGTGCTTGTGAAGTAAGCCTCGAGTGATTGCACGGCGGCCAAGAATGTCTTCGCGTGCCTGTTGCACTTGCTTGACTTTGGTCGTTGTTGGCTTGTTTCTGTTTGTGCACAACTGGGTGAGACAGTTAGTCGGGCTAATTTGTTCTGCATTCGCAAATGATTTTCCTTTTGTGCTTATTACGTGATTCTAAGATGTCGCGGGTTTCTGTGGGACACGAGATGATCTGGGCTTGCCAGTTCCCATGCACTGTTGCTCTTAAGGTGTCAGGCCGTCTGCAACTCGAAACTCCAGGACAGACAATTTGACCAAGCGGGGAAAAAAAACGTTAAGGAGGTAAACGCGTGATCTACCGCCTGTTCGAGTGCACAGTGAAAATTTACGCGGTCTGGCGGCCGACATGGAAAACAAAGGAAAGTGATTTAAATACACTCCGTTGGAGATACGAACAGACTCGCACCTATGGAGTCTCCATCGTCCCAAAACAATTCCCCTCGAGCCGTTCCCTTGACATCAGGCGCTGCCAGGAGCACGATTTGATTCTGTCGACTGTGGAGAAAAAAGAAGAAAAGAAAAGGAAGTGAAAAAGCTTTTTAACCATATCCAATGATTATATCTGCAAGATAGCATAAAGTGGTAAGCTGGGAAAGTTGGTTGCTGTCCTCGTGTTTTTTCTGTGCGCTAGTTTTCCATCATATTCGAGGTCGCATAGATGCGACTCGTTCATGTCTTCTTGAAAATCGTTCCCTTACGGTCTCTCGGCGCGAACCAATAAACATCGAGGCACTCCACACATCTGCTCCTCACTGCCAAAAACCTCAGTTTTAGCGCTGTTTTATATCGAAGCGGGTGCAAAGACGCCAACTGCGGAACGCCTGGTTAAATCCTTGGGCCATGAAGATTTAGATATTGTCCTAAAAAGGTAACCAAAAAACATCTATCTAACAATGAATATGGTATAGGACTGGGCTTCATGAGAAAAGCGACACGCTACGCTCAACCGACGCCTATGTCATGTCACATCATGATGTCACGAGACGTCACGTGCCGTGACATGCTCGTAGACAATGTGGCCACGTCATTTGCAACACATGCTGTTTGTCTCGAAGTTTGTAAGATATGGCCAAGTCAAGCTTCAATTTATTGAAATATCCCACCGAAAGTGTTACCTCTGGGTCGTGGTGAGTGCTGGCTCCTGGCCCGGAACAACGAAGCCTCCGCGTACCAGGATGTTCACGACGTTCAAGGGCGAAGGAAAAGTCCGGTAGCGGCCCTCGGGATGATGGTACGGTGTTCCGCGATCGAGGTCAAACCACACACCGGCCGGGACGTATGCATTGACTTCCGTCTGGTTCTGCAGTTGAGAACAGCGACTAGCACTCACGTGGGGAAATGCACTCTATAAGTTCCAAAAGCAATGTAAGCATTTTTTCCACCTAAAAGATTTGTATTCCTGATTGACACAATGGTGAGAGATAGAAAAAAAAAGCTGCAGGAACAGGTACCCAGAACCCTAAAAGTTTCAGCAACAGTGGCCATACGCACATATATAAGACATAAATACCAGAGGTATTGAGTGTCACGAACGACTCCCAGTCAGTTATTTCCTCCGAGTCTGTCTAGGCGTCCCGGCCATGTTTGTATTCATAGATGTATAGACACTGAATGTATAAGTTTCACATAGTATATATTGTGGAAGAAGACAGTAGTAAATGTTTCATGAAGAACCGTAATACCCGTACTTAGCGGCGTCTTGAAGTACCGATTTTCTAGTTTATAAATTGAAAGGTGGCGAAAGCGCATGACGAAACATTTTTTAATGAGCGAAACATTAACACCGTGACACACAATTTACAAAACCGAAAATAACTTCCATGGCGAGAGCACTTCGACTCATAGTAAAAATGTATTTCGTTTTCGCCCATAATCCTATAATGTCTGACGGCGTAAATATTCAATAGAAACTATACCTTTTTGATAAAAATTGTAAATTGTGTGACATACCTGTTAGGCCCTAATAAATGTTTTCCCCCTTGAGTTCCGTGATTTTTTAAGTGTCTTTTGAACAAAGTACAGCTACCAAACTCTATGCCGACAATGAGATAATTGACTTAAACTACACAATATCACACAAAATACGATTCAGTCCGTGCTGTGAATTTGAGACGTTCGGATCCCATATTGCAAGATGCTAATGCTTTTTGAATGCACCCACTTTGTACAAGGCTGGGTTGAACATCAGGCTCGGTCCCCAGAGGAATTGCTCGTCAATGTCGTAGGTGTTTGGATCTTGAGGGAACCTAAACGAGAACATCATAATAAATTGTAAAACAAATAATAACATCAAATTTGTTTATCGTAAAACTGTAAGCAAGCAAATAGATTGTTTCCTTCACCAAAGAGCTTTATGTCTCAATAATATATCTGACTAGATTTGGGACATTCATCTACTTGAATCTGCTGCATCTGTTTACTTTAAGAGCACAATGCCGCACATAGTTTCGGCAGTGAAATGTGTATTATTAAATATGTCTTTCGTAGAAGGGCGCGAAAAAAAAGCTTGTGCTGAAAGAGTAATGGTATTTTGTTAAAAAGCAGTATCTGTTTGGTTTAATTGACTTGCTTTACTAAGATGCACACACGAACAAGAGTTTCATTAGTGCACTTCTAACTTTACCACTGGTTTCCTGGACTTGGCGGCCACAAAGATATGCCGGTTTGCTTGTGAAATTCAGCGGCTAATAAGCGTTTCAATACATTTGTTTTATTTATGGACATTAGAGTGCATAGGGCATTTGGGAAACTGAGGACCTACCTCTATACTTAAAGCTCCAACCCCACGGTGAAATGAACGCACCGAAAATTGCTCGCTACCGCCCAAGTATGTCTCTTCCACAGAAATTGAAATAACTTTGGCGTGCATCCAATATTACTTCGCCGACGCACTCACTTTAAATAAGTTCATCAGGCGATTCAGAAATTTTCACTTCCGTTATCGGATAACGCATATTCGTTTTTCATATTTTTGTGTATGTGAATGAAATCTCGTAGCCGACAAGCCCCCCTCTTTGCTCGTGTGAGCAGGCGAGTTCTATGGATATTTTCACTAATTTCCCTGATAGCCAAACCTTACGTCGTCCCCGCCCTCACTGTCAGCAGAAGTGGACCAAGGGAGAAATAATGCCGCTGCCCATTTTGTCGCTCTGCATGGCGGAGCCCAGCGTATTTGTTTACCTTGTAAATTGGAAAAGTAGTCAGTTAAGCACGACTGATAACTTGGGACCTTTAACATGGCTCATAGAGTGCACAGCGTGCCATTCTTCATGGTTGATTCCGACCGTTGTTGCTTGTTGATGTTATACTTTCAGTTGAAGTGCTAGCTACATTAAGCAGTTGTTAATTTTTTTGCCGACACTTGAGTAGGCAATGATGGTAATACTGATACCAGATTACAATGGTAAGATGTAAGGTTAGGGGTTTGTGTAATGACGTTTGCTTTTTTGCTTTCTCAGAAAGTCAGCCGAGCAGAAACGTTCACCTACGGGCTGTTTGCTGCCGATTCTACCTGTTACACAGATCAGGAACACATATTTCGTAAAAAGAAAAAAACTACTACTACTATAAAGAGCGTGCGACACCTAAAGGGGATACGCCTATCCGCAAACGACACCGTCCGTATCACGTCTGCACGCTCAGACCCTGACCCGCGCCATCTTAACCCTGTCTGCACCTCCCCGCAATCGCATTCTTCGATCTCGATCGGGAGTAAATGTTTGGCACCACGACATTTGAAAAGATATTCATGTCCGACGCTGCTGTTTATGTTTTCTCACGTCATTCAAAGCGCAGGAGCCGCTCGGAGATCGAATTCAATCGTTCCCGGCAAGCGGCAACGACTTTCAACACACCGCCGTGTTTGCTTCCGTTATCTGCGCTTGGACATGCCTCTACGAAATATTTGTGTGTCTGACGATCCGGAAAACACTACGGGAAAACATTTACAATCGTCCCTAATTGGTGAAATCTTCATAAAAAGTACTTTTAGCTCCTGTTATCAGAAAGCTCTTCGCTCGCTGGCCCGGGTTCAGTAGACTTACAGGGGTTAAGATGACCGCGGCTGCTTTCACCAAGGCATGGAGTTGAGATGTTAACAATTTCGGGATCATGTGTGAAAAAAGTTAGCACCGACGCTGTCCGTGAACGTTGTGCATAGCACTGTGTTCAACACTGATTATAAACTAAAGTCGGTTGCTACGCGCGATGTCTCCTCGAAATGTGTCTGCTAGGAGCCGCGCCGCGACGCCACTGTCTTGTCGAACGCTTCCGATAGTCAGTTACAAGTCAAGAACGTTAAAAACGTGCCGGTTGCTCCTCACACACCTTTATCATCGCCAGCCACTGTTCTTTCGCAATGATCAAATAGTCCGCTACCGAGGTGTTACCACATATGCCCCATAAGAGTAGCTCGGGCCTATCCGAGTAAGATATGCTACACAGCTCTGGTTGCTTCATTGGCGCGATTCGATGCTATGTTTGATACGTGGTGGTGTTTATTTGTCACATACATTTATTGTATCTGAATATAGGACTAGATTAAACTTCACGTACTCCACGAACAATGGCCTTGCGACGGTCTCGCCTAGGACGTGGCTCCTGTAGAAGAGTGTGTAGAGGTAAGGCAGGAGCGTGTAGCGAACCATCAGGGTACTTCGAGCTGCGTCAAGCACCACAGGTCCCATGCTGTATGGATCTTGGTCCTGCGGGAAGTTTAAAAGGCCACGATACAACTTCATTACATTAACTAAACGCTGCTCGGAATGAATATATGGTGCTCATAAGCCACAAAACCAGCATTATGTTTTTTATTTACGCTTTAGCAGTTGCTGAAAAAACAAGAATTAGTGTTAATCCTTTCAGCTCCCTGTGAAAACTGGATTTGATGTCGGTTATAAGCCGCTAGTATTTATTATATTCAGACGCTCGGGTGGGCAAAGCACAGGACACGTGTTGTGCTCGGAAGGTCGTTCGAGATCCTCCTACACATTTAGATTTATTTTTGTACACAACACAGCTCATTTTTAAATACAGGGCCGTGTAGTTCTCTATAAATTGTAAGATGCCAAACAGAATCCACAGGGAAGTATGACGTATCACGGTTCCAATAGAGGTTTGGGCGGGTGATTGTTGTTTCGGTTTTTGTGACTTCCGCTATCCCTCCGAACACTTTTTTTTTCTACTATCATCCACGAACGATGAATGCTAACGAAATTGTGTACATCATTTGACGTGTGGTTGCTTCCCATATCATATCCTAATAATTTCGCTTTTCCGCGCTACCAGGCTGCGTGTTAGTAGAGATTCGTGATCGACTCTTGTGCGACGCCTCAGCGATGTTGTATAATGTCAACACGGCTCGCATCTGTTCTTTGCCGTTTTCTTTCGAGTGGGCGTTCGAAAGCCTCCAGAGGAAAGTAATCGGATAGTCACCACACATCGTGATCTCCGATTTCAATATTTTGAAGACTTACTATAGCTTCTACAAATTTAAAATGCTCATCCACAAAATGCAAAGAAGCACCTCGATCGGCTTTTACACGATTCTTGTAACTGTTTTGCAGGAATGGAAACCAGCCGCCTGTCTATAGTCCGCAAATTGTACGTGTTTAAAAGCTAGAATTTTACGTGGTGTAGATGATCTAATATGCCAGGATTGTTTTTAATATAGGTCGTTATGAGAAGACGTGGCGGATTCTAAAAATAACATATAATATTAATGACCAGTTAAGTCTGATGCAGGTACATTCATAAAACAGGTACCTGTTAAGGTGTGCTGTGTATGATAATTTTTATTGCAGACTATGCACCAGGTGGGGACTGTCTAAGAAGCAAACACTCACGTAACGTGTTTCTATTAACGAGTTACTTCTACCTAGTTACTTATTTTGGTAAACAGTAGCGTATTGAGTTACTTTTTTAGAAAAAGAACGAGTAACGTACTTAGTTACTTCTGAGGCCAGGTAACGAGTAAGGGTATTTCGTTACTTTTGAAGAGTAACGTGTACAACACCGTTTAAGCAGCCTCGTTTTATTTCTAACCTGAGTATGTCTTTATTGCTACAAAGGCAGATGAGCGACCCAAGAAACTGAACAACATGGCAGTATAGCAACCTTTATCGCTGAACACGTCAGTCGAACTATACACCTGGTAATGCCTTCACTCAGCGACCACAATAATGTTAGTTGGTTGAACCTTCTAGAATCGTCTACAGTACTAATTGTAAACCGGGAGATTTCCAACACGGGAAGGTACAGAACCCATTGTTGATTTCGAAGTTTAGAAACAGTGAGAACAAAAGAAAGGGGAGAATCCCAGGTTCACTAGCTCTTCCTGAAGCACAACACTGTCGTTCCTTTAAGCGCGTGAGTAGAACGACTCTGCAGCGTCGTCCGAGATGTATCCTCAAGGAAGCGGGGAAACATAACAAATGCAAACTTCGAGAGGTAGCTACTGCTTCAGTGCAAAACAAAAGCAGTCATATGTATTTGGCTGTCAAAGTAACGAGAAAGGTAACTCGTCACATGTGAGGTAAAGTAAGGCGTTCCTTTTGCAAAATCGCTAAAGAGTAACTCATATAGTTGCTTTTTCAGCGAGTAACAAGTAACATCATCTAGTTACCTTTTTTGGGTAAAGTGTACATCCTCCAGATGTTTTAACAATATCGCGCTAACGCCGACCGGCCGGTAAATCATCGTCTTTTCGCGGCTTGAAACATGCAAGTCAGCGAGGCTAGGCATGTGCCTTCTGCGACACGCGCGTAGTCTCGCTGACCTGCTGCTCTTTTACGCCTTAATAAGACGGTGATCTACCGGCCGGTAGGCGTTCGCGCGATATTGTTGTAAAATCTGGAGGCTGTACATGTCTGCTAAAGGGTACCTCTTTTTTTTTTCAAGCGAAATTTGTCTTTGCGGGTGCGCACTCTAAAATATGTTATACTCTTTGGTCCATGCGGTGCCACTTTTGGTATGGAAACAATGGAGCAGTCGTTGACTCAACATCTATCAGGCATTGCTCTAAGGACCCAAGTAGAGGACTTACTCAGTGATCATGTTCATTCTCTGTGCTTACCATTGCATTGTTGGTGTTATGGTTTCTAGAGAAGGGGTAGAACGCTCCGAGGGCTTGCCAACGAGCGCAGAGCTCCACCGTAGTGTTGGAGTTGAAGCCGCAGATGTCCGCACCGACCAGGGGCATACCGTACAGCCCGAAACTCAGCATGTCTGCGGAAACATCGAGGGCGCATGATGTAGTAGTGTGGAAACTGACGCCAGTAGAGAGTTTTAGGGAACCTTTTTGCACATAAGAGAAAGTACAATGGGCACCTCCGGTACGAACTGCGCATGCCCTACCACAGAAGACTCGAACAGGCACAGTTCGTACCGGAGGGCCTACCGTACCGTATCGGACGTGTAAAAACGGTTCCTTAAAACTCTCTAATGTTCCGAATGTTCGTTCGCCCCTTTGCTGCAACCAGCTGGAAGGCCTTTGGAGTAGCTGTGCCTAGTAGGAAAAGTTCAAAGCTGCCTTGGTAGGCTGGAGATAAAATCTCGAGAAGAGTACCGAAGCAAAAGCGCTTGTGTCGTCCACTTCTTTCCTACGTTTGTGGAACATTCGTGCCGTTTCAAGATGAAGTGTTTATATATTCGGAAAATAATATTTGCAGCGGTAGATTTATTTTAAAACAATTGCTCCTTGAAAAAGCTAATTTTTATAATAAGCGCAATTCCTAATTCTAGCGGGCTGCCGCTTGCCAATAGGAACACCAAATTTCACCGTGCGCATTTTAAAGAATGTATATACTCAATCAGAAACTGGACAAAACAGAGAAGTCTCAACTTTGCTAATAGGAATACTGCAAAAACAAAAATAAAAACATGCACTGGCGATTCTAGTTGCTATGAGTAGATTTCACTCAATCATTAGTATTGCAGGTGCTTTTGCAGAACATTCTATTGCGATAATTTGCTTGAAATTGTAAGTCAAATGTTTTTTTTTACTTTTTGCTTCATTTAAACATATTACTTTAAAAAAATAAAACCTGCAAGTATTATTTTATTTTAAATGTATACTCGATAATTTAAGATTATAAAGATATCTTTTATGCTAGTGTATTAATGTAAGAGTTCATTTCGCATGCGTCAAATTCAATTACAAAAAGTTTTCTTGTGAAATAAATTAAATAAACCATTGCTTTGTAGGTTTAAACATAAAAAGGTGATTCTATTTTTTCCCGCGAAGATATCTTCTAGCACATCGGGTTCCCAGTTAAAAAATATTTTAAAGAAAGGAATTAACGTTCGCCGGTAAACGTTTTGAAAATTCGGACGTTTACGAGGAACTAAAAATAAAAAAACACAATTCTGTCAGGGTTTATTAGTAATTAAACCACACTTTGCCAGGTTTTACGTCTTCATTTTTCACACTACTACTCTATGTTGTGGGACATATAATAACTAGAAAACTCCGATTACCTGATGCAAAGAGGTGACCGCTTTACGATCTTGGGTTTTCGGTGTGTTTTGAATTTTTGAGTGTGAAATTGTAACATCATATTTGGGAGAATTACAAATTATATGTATATAAACAAAAACGCTTTTGATACCTTAGAATATTTGACGCAGTACAAATCAGCTAGACAACATTCCTCTCAATTGGAAATAGTCTTTGAAAAATAAATCTCAATTGTGCGAGCAAATTTAAGTAATAATTGTAGATATTGACTTTACGTTGTTTGTTATCTGATGACTGGCGTATTTATTGACTTCTGTACTGTTAATATCCAAGCGTCTTAAAAACCAATACATGTGCGTAAAAAAATTTAAACCCCTGAAATTAAATTTTGTAAGCTATATTTTATATTCTATAAATTATTTTATTTTATTTAATATTTAATAAAAACATATAAAAAAAACGCTTCGAATTTTCTTAAAGCAAACTCTGAGCAATTGGACAGTTCTGAATGAATGAAGCGGCCCACTTTGAGAAGGAATTCGTATAGAACTCTTAATTAACTCAACTTTTCAAATGTAAAACCGCTAGACTGAGAACAAGTAGCCTTTGAAAGATTTTAGCATGTTCATTATGTAATAAAAGTGAATGTTTTTGTTAATATGTAAGAGCGTAATTTGCCATAGTCAAAATAGGCTCTTGGCGAGCGTTCATACTCACTTGGTACGCTTAGCCTCAAGTCCTTCCAAGACGAGCCAATGTCTCCGGACCAGTGTCCGGACCAGGCTGCCTGTCCGGGGGACGTCGCGCGTGAAATGACGAACGGTCGCTTTTGTCGAATATTCGCCAGAGCCCTTGGAGATAAAAGCAATAAGAAATCAGTAATTAGTCCTTTCCCGTTGTGTAACAGTTTTTTTCCCTCTCACGTCTAAACATTCCGTCAGTTATGGCAATCGGAATATTTGGTTGCTGCCCCACCAAATCAAAAGTAACTTTATTGAAAAAATTAAATTAGAAAGTTTGATATGCAGTGAAGAACAAGGTGCGTACAGTAATCGATCGAACAAAGTTTGGTTTATTCTGAAATACGTTTAGTTTCTGCCACCTGTACACTTTTTACATCGATTGCTAATGTGAATGCGCAGCAATATACATCGTGTCCTAAAAGTATTACAATATTGTTTCGTCGCGAAAATAAACTACGTATTGCCGAACGCCCATTCTCTGGCCAAACGTAGCGCCAGCGGTCCGAACCAGATGAGAAAGTTGACGAACTAACCGTTACCTCATTTGAACATAAAAAGTGATTTTCTAAAATGTTCAATGGGAAGATGACATCCGACGGGGATCTCGAATACATGAAGCGGAACGGCGCCGGTTACCGAAAACGGGCGGACATGGGCGTCATTTTCCTTTTGAAAATATTAGAAATCCACGTATAACCGTTAATTGAGATAACGGTCAGTTCTGAAACTTAGCATTTGGTTCGAAATTCTGGCGCTACATTTGGGTGCAGAATGAGCATTCTGCGATGCGTAGTTTATATTTGAAGTGAAAAAAAAAAAAAAGTATTAGCAGTTTGTTTGGGACATGCTGTAGAGAAAACATTAGCCTGTGTAGTTGTGGGATTACGAAACCTGTCTATTTGTTTTGGAAATATTTTACCATGACGCAATGTTTTCATTTGCACATGCTCAGTAACTGAGAGCATAATAAACGCGGTCTATGGGGACAATTCAACATCTTGCTGGCATCCTCTGCCAATAAAATTGCGGTCTGATAAGAAGAGGGAAGGACGAGGCAAGAAACCTAAATACGATAGTCCACGCTTTTTGTAACCCTGAGAGACTATAGTTGCAATATAATCATGCCCACGAATGGCATTATAGATGCACCAATCACTGGGTTCTTTCATAGGTCGACATTTGCACTAAAGTTTCACGCTCAATTCGCTCGGCCATGGGTCTACATTCGGGTATTCGTTGTACGACCGTAACTATGTGTTTATCAGCAGTGTGTAAATTTCCGAAATCGATTCACATAATTATACTACATCCTCGATGCGTTCACCACACCTGCCATTAACTATCTTTCACGTTGCATTGGAGGTTGCCTGCAGTAGACCAAAAATGTGAACTCGTATTTACCCGTGACACCCATCACAAAAGACGACTTGAAGGCGAAAGCCCAAGTGCCAATGCATTAAAGACAGACGCATGATATACTCGCTGAGTCATCCCTCTTAATGTGCGTGTGTCATCTTTTTAATGTGGTGAGTCATCTTTCTCAGTGTGCTGAGTCATCTTCTTAATCCGCTTAGTCATCCACTGAGTGATCACGTAAAGGTTTTAGTACCTTTTGTGTCGCCGACGTGTTGTCGCTTAAGCACTTTGAAGGTCGACCGAATGATGAGACATACAAGTCCTTCGCCTTAAAATATTTACTGGAACACGCTATTGGGGACTAAGCTGCTAGCTTTAAACTCAGGAGACAACAAGAACAATGACGCGCCGCTTGGCTGCGCCATTGTTTTTGACTCATTGTTGTGGTCTTCGCTTAGCATTGAGACTACACGAGTTTTTGTGGATGATGCAAATTCCCTTATCATAGAATAAACGAATTAACAAAAATGCAAGTACCGATTTTCCAGATGCATTGCGGCGCGGACCTATGAGGACCTATGACCTATGAGTTCAACGATGTGTGCACAGAGTGTGAACATGCCGTTTCAATTGTTCAATATTCTTGCTCACATCGTACTTTTAGGTCGCATCGTATTCTGATCTTTGTCAGTCACGAGAAGTCTTTAGTTCGCGTTGGCTATACCAGGTTGCAACTGAAGTCCAGAGGCAGCCGACAATGAATCTGGACTGAAGCTAAAATCAAGCAGCGTCACGTGCGCAAGCCTTTTTGTTTTGTGATTGGTTCAACGATGATAGAACACGTACAGAAACATGACGAATTCCATGGGGGTGAGGTTTTGACACTGTCTGATTTGTCCCATCAGGTCGTAGTGTCGGCTGCGTCCTGACTTAGTGTGAAACGAAGTATAGCAAGCTAGATACACTACAAAAAAGTAAACGAAGATGTTTTTTCAACGGTTTTGTCAGGTGATTTGTACGAGAAAAGCCATCATAAGGAAGCGTAACAAAGTCCCGCTAGGAGGACCCGTCACGAAGACCCATCGAAGACCCATTATCAAGTACTGTCATGAAGGACCGTGACGTCACGTGACACCATGACGTTATCATTACAGTCATCGTCACGTTATAACGTCACATGACAACATAATGACGTTATAACGTTATCTGGTCGTGAATATGACGTCACATCATGTCGTCATGATGTCGTCAGGATTACATCACGTCGTGTTGACATCAGCATGATGTCAAGGTGACGTCTGTTTGACGTCATAGGGACGTGATAATGACGTCAATAAAACGTCATGATTCACGTGACGTCACAGTTCCTCGTGACCTTATCGCGACGTCTCATGACACCATGAAATCGTCTGATGTTTTGAGGTCATGTGACACCATGAAGTTACGTGTCCCCATGCCGTTCTATAAAGTCACGGTCGTGCGGCATCGTGGAGTCACGGGACACAATGAACTCACATGACATCACGTGACTCTCTAACGTCACGTTGTCACGTGACGTCATGATGTCATATGATGTCATACGCACGTAACACCTGCCCAGCTAACTGACAACATATTATGTGCTTTGTGGTCTTCGTCACCACAATCAGAATAGTGCAATTTTGCTTTCGCAGAGTGCATCACAGACTTGCATTCGAGGTCATGCTTCTTGGCTGTGACTCAACAATGAGGCTTGTACAGCTGCAACGGAAAAAAGAGTGGCACAAGTGACCGATGACCGGGGGCCTTAATCTGGACACTTGGCAAAAAGTCGGCGAGAAATCTGGCGGCCACGACTGGGCAACGCCGCACTTGACCTTGGCGCCTGCCAATCACAACCGCCGGATTTCTCGCCGACTTTTTCGCCAAGGGACCAGATCAGGGCACCGGAGCGGCAAAATCACGACACGCGGCACTATTGTTCCCGAGCGGACCGATAGCGAGAGTGCCAGTCACGTTGCATCTTTCAACGCAGGGGTGGCAGGCAGAAAGCAGCCATCCTAAAGCCTGCATTTTAAAAGCTATCTTATCCTTCAATGTTCTGCCGGCCACCCCCGCGTTGAGACATGCAACGTGACTGGCACTCTCGCTATCGGCACACTCGGGAACAATAGCGCCGCGTGTCGCAATTTTGCCGGTCCGGTCATCGTTCACTTGTGCTACTCTTTTTCCGTTGCAGCTGTACCTTGGTCATACTGTTAGAGCATAAGATAATTACTTTGGCTTTAATTTTGCTTCAAGTAAGGACCAGTTTTACGTTAGGCGCTTTGATTGAAGTACGTTAGGGGTGTGCAGACATTCTTGTCTTTTTGTGTTATTGCATCTCAATTATCATATTCGAAGACTGCAGGCGCATATATTTGTTGTTTTTTTCATCAAATGAGTTCTAAATTTCTTTGGTAAGATATAAATATTTTATTGAATAACAACGACTCGAGAGCTTTTGGCTCATCAAAGAACAATGCGATACTTTTTTAGAGGGGCAAGAGAAACAGCATAAAATAGGTTTAACTTTAATTTTCGGTAATTAAATGGCACTTGCATCTACGCAGCATTTTCTTCTTAACAATGGGTGATGGGTGGCCGTTATGAAATAAACGAGGCTGCGCCCAGTCGTCTTTTAGCAGTAAAACATCAAGTTACATAACATTTTTTTTAACGTGGTTAGGAAGTTCCGTAAGTTTAAAGCGTGTACTAAAATCGTAATTCAGAGAAACATAACGGAAAGGCGTTTTGTTCCAAACTTTATTACCAGGCGGCTCCTCGAGCCTCAAACGACACAAGCTTAACCGAAACTCTCCTGCACCTAACAACACTGGAGGCTAATACGGCCAAGGAGTTTGATTCCTGGATGTATTTTCATTTGCGCTCGTATGTAACCACCGTAGCAATGCATTTAACTCATCCGTCTTCCTCACCCATCGCGACTAACTCTTCGGGCGTTGAATCAACGTTCTACTGGTATTTGTTTCTACTACGGTGCTTAAAACGCGTCTGCAGATGGTATGTGCAAGGTGCTATTCTGCCCATGCAACAAAAGGCAGTCTCCAAGTGGCAAAAACAAGGTCGCGAAAGCTGAAGTATCTAGTGGTTGGATGTCGTGATCCTAACAATTAATTTTAATTTCTGCAAAAAAAAAAAAAAATAAACGAGAGAACGAAGTATACACTTGGCGCCCAAGTCCTGGCTGTCGAAGTTTCCGTGGTCTATCAAGCTGCAGAGCTACCTGCAGTAAAAGGCCTGCACGTGCGCTTCTTTGCCACCGCCAGGATGGCCGCAGGCAACAACATGACACTTCTGTGAAGTCATCAGGCAGAAATTGAGGAACCACTTTTGAGGACCCAGAAACACACCAGTCGGGGACGCGTTCCATGTGTCATAGTTTAGCACAAATTTACGAGTATATCTTAGAGGTGCCTACGCCGACGGAAAAACACTGCGTTCCAAAAGCGATGCAACACGATAGATGTTGTAGACGAATACGGAACACATGAACGCTGCAGAAATAAACCAGAAACAAAACAGCATCGCGTATGTAAGTAGAACGCTGGGCTCTAAGCCTTTTATCAATTGCAACTGGGTCATCACCGTGCTGCGCGTCCTAGATAGCAAGGCCGTAGTGCCAACCGTTTGGAATCACCCACAAGAGGTCAACGCGGGGCGGAGATTAGCGTCAACTTTGGGCCGGGACTCGTGTTCTCACTGATTAAACACGCGTCCCAGCTGAAGGGTGACGCTGCACTCGGGTCCCATCTCCGACCAGCACTAGGCTCCCATTGATGACGTATATAACCCAGTGCTATTGGCCTTGATATCTAAGGGACGTTGCCCGTTGGTGTATGTGCTCCGGAACTTACGTGGCGTAGCGGTAGCGCCTTGGACTTGGAGTCACCGCATTTCTTAACCAAGGCCGTGTGCGTCGACAGATTGACGCTCTTAGATTACTCTAAGTTTCGCTGAAGAAAGCAGAATTAATCCCGGCATCATAGGAGTTTTTGCCACAGCGATGCTTTTGGTTGCGGACGTCACTAATACCTACTTGTAGGTCGCTCTGGCCTCTAGGTGTCCGTAGATGTTGTGCACGTCGTAATGCGTCGAGATGTGATGGCGGTCGCTCATGCACAGCGTCTTGACAGAAAGGGTTCTCCTCCAGGGACGTACGGGGGATGTTCGAGGCGGCTGTCTGCGGGACATCCGCCGGCATGGCCGTTGTAGAAGACAGACGGCTCGTTCATGTCCTGCGTGCGGTGGTTGTTAGAGTCCTCGACGCATATGACCCAGGATTACCGAAAGACTCGCGTCGATAGTCAGTTTAATGTTAATCCGATTTATTAATTTGCTCGCATAGTTAACTATGGTGGTTTGAGGACAGGAGACAAGCTTCAAAAGTCTAGCTTGACAAAGCGGGGCCCTGCATTTGGCACATTGGCAAGTTGAATTCTAATAAGGGTCTTTAGAACCAGAAATAATACGCCGTTGGCTAAAATATGAGGGGCCTTCAAGGTTGACCGGAACTTTCATTCCTACAGGAGAAATAGCAAATCCTGACATGCAAGAAACTATATCAGCTGTTCAAAGTGTCGGCTTCCAGGCGCCACTGCCATTTTCCTGGAAGTTCTCTTAACCCTTCGGCACATAAATAACTGGTTTTGTGACTGCAATCGAATGAACGTATCCGTGCGGTTTGTTTGCCACCGGCGGCCCTCCTTTGCGACACTGTTGACACAATTTGTGCATTTTTGTCACTTATATTCTTTGTTTCCTATGTTGTTCTTGAAATCTGAAAATTGCAGCTGGTTTAACTTTTCCCGTCACTAGAAAGTTTATTTTTTACAACTTCTTAGCAGCTACAGACACATATCACGCCGCCATGACAGCCGCAACTTCTGTGCATGCGTGAAATATGCCGTTCCGACTGCTAGATATTTAAAAGAATCGTTAACGTCCTCTGCGAGTTGTATTATGCTACACTTGTTGAATAATTTTTTATGGACAAAATTCCGGGTCAACCTTGAGCGACCCTTGCAATAAGCTTAGTTAAAATACCACTCGTCTACTTGTTACTTAAAATAAAAAGGTATTTTTAATAAAAAAATGCTTATGTGTGATGAAGTTTTGCAGACAGTAGAATATGAACCAAAGTAAGCTATAATGTGTGTAGCTGTCGTTTTGTTATGATGATATTTTAATAAAGTATACTTAGGAACATGCCGTTTTGAAAAAGTGAGGGCCATTTTATACAAAACACAACATTTTTCGGTCTCGCCTAGGGTTTCGATCATGTTCATTGTCCAGTAACGTGTTAACTTCTACTCTAAATCGTTATTCCGCGCACGCAAAGCCTCCTGCATCTTGATTTTGTAAAACCTTTTTGGTATATTATGGTTGTAATTATTTCCTTAACAAGAAAACTGAAAAAGAACTAAGATCACGCAAGAGCTTTTAAAATTTTATCTTGAAAACTGAAAACAATATTAAGATCATATTTGAACATTTTGTGCTAGGTCAAACGCTGGAACCAATAGGAGTTGTCTTTCGCTGTGTAATTCTAAAGTTTCTTACAACGAATTTCGGTTTGTTCAGTTTGCAACTTGGCATTTAATACTCGCGGAATTTAAATAAATACACACTATAGTAACCTTGAGGTTTCTTTGTTTCTTGAGAACGCGTTCCGTGAGTGCCTTTTCGTGAAGCAGTTACTTTACTTACAATCCAGGCTCCATCAAAGGGCACCTCGTCGTGGAAGTCCTTAAACTGCGAGATCCAGTATTCCTCCGCCCTCGGATGGGAAAAGTCAGGAAACACGCTGCTGTTGGCATTCCAAACCTGAACAGCAAGTAACATCAAATAATGTTTTTATTTGTTTCAGCTTGTCAGCTTATTAGCCATTATCAATTTTTTTTATCACTGTTTATTTTTTGGGTGACCTTAAGGGAATTAGGTGGCCGAGTGTGTTAACTCACCACAGCTCGGATCACATGGAGTGGAGGCTAGCGCTGCAGAACTCAAGGATACTGGACTTAATCCTTACCCCTACCCGTTTGGATCTAGATGGGCATCGTATCGGCGTGGGGTCCTGTATCAATACGTCTTGATTCACGGTAAAGACCCCAGGCTAGGAGCATTACTGCACTGGCTCAATTTATTATCTACAACGAAGAAACCTGACTCGTGTTGTAGCTCCGGGTGTCTAAACACAGAGAAAAAACGATTAAATACCTTTAAGCAACCGAATGTTTGTTTATATTAGCAGAAAAGTAGCCGTCCCCAAACAGATGGTCAGAGCAGCTCCATTACTTAAAAGGAACCACTTAAAACGAAGGAAATATAGCGACAAGAATTATAATGTGCCAACGACACATAACCTTTAAACAGTTTAAAATCAAGGGCTTCGAGACGAAATGAGAACTCTTTTATCCAGTTTATTGTCATGATAGTTGACTTTATTCAGGGTGTCATAAAATATATACTATTACTTTAAACAGTAATTTTAATTTGCTTTTGTTTTATCGAAATAGGAGTGGGCATTTTCAATCTGGAATTGTCACCATTCTACTCTAGCTAAGAACGTTGAACTTGTTCTAACGCGTGGGGCACTTCTTATTCAATGGGATTACTTGCGATTTTTGACGCTTTGCCAAATAAAATCCGACCTATAATTGTGCCCGTCCTTCCTACCTTTCTAGAGAAATTTAAAACTTTCCCTACTGCGTAAAGCTTTTCACTCATCATTAATATACTAGTGTTCATTCCTGCACCTCTAAATTTTGTTATTCGCTTGAATATTGAAACAATAAAGTTAGATCACTGTGTTTTATTTTCACAGCGTAGCAGCCCGATAATTCACTCGACGCAATAATAGATTCGATTCATATGTCACACAAACATTGTTAATAATCGAGTCTCCCATCGTAATTTGTGAAGTGATTTCCATAATTCGTAATCCACTCCCCTCTTTAATGCATTAGTGAAATGACGGCAGTGTAAGAAATAAATTAATGAACAGGCATCGGTTGTTTCTTGTCAGCACATGCTGGTAGAATGTAAGCGATGTTTTTTATATATTTTAGTTATACAGTACTTTCAGAGCGAGCTCAATATTTCAAATTATAACTATTTGCCGTCTCTGCAGCTTCGATGCGTGGTTTTTGTTACTGAAAAGTTATAAGCTATTTTTTTTAAACTTTCGATGGGAAATCGGAAACCGACAGAGCTCTCGAATAGATGGAGCTCTGTGGCGGAAATGGGTCCCATTGTTTTTGAAAATGCGAGAAAAACGCTAATGATGTTTTTATTCAGATAAAGGTTAATGCTATAAATTTAGCATCTGGTTCCGGCTTCTACCGCTACTTTTGAGTGGCCGATGAGCGTTCAGCGATGCATAGCTCAATTTTGCAATGAAACACTACATTTGCGAATTATGAAATAAACCGTGTGACTTTTCGCACTGTGCACCTTGTATTGTCAGCGCTACCATTTGTGGCTTCAATAAACTAGGCCTGCATGCTGAATAGAGCGCTGTTGACTAAGCTCTCTTGTGAAATTCGCGTTTTTTGTTTGTTTTTATAATTTGAGCACTTTATTTTAAGCCGGAAAAAACGAATCATGTTAGGTTTTCTTGATACAAATCACTGAATTGGATGTTTCTGAGAACGCTCTAAAACTTTGTCCTTGAACGTTTGCTCTAAGTTGAATAATTCAAAGCTTAAATAATTAATCTGAATTAAATATCTAATTGGGCAAAATACATAAAAAGCCTGACTTGGTCCAAACAATGAACAACCTTATTCGTTTGGTTTTGTCATCCTAAAATGCACCAAAACACTTTTAGACCGTGGTTCAAATTACGTGGAATACCCTGCAAATATATACCGGGTGTTCCATTTTATTTCGATGAGATGTATTACGAAACATTCGTAAAAGATACACTTATACGGTTTGTACATGTGAGTTATACAGCAAGTGGGACATAATTTGGGTGGCTAATCTTTGCGATAAGTCGGATATTCAACTAAACTTCCTTAATTAACTTTTTAATCAGTAAAGATCATCATATGGTTTCAATTAGAATCATGCTGAGCATAATCGAAAAACCACTGTATCAGTCACTTTTAGAACGACTTGAGGCACGTGGGAAACTCGGGGGCGCAGCAAAGTTACCACTCGTGCAGCAGGCGCAAAGCTAGCAGCAGGAAAACCCGGATGATTGAATTGTCATCGCACTCCGCCGCTGTTAGCTTTGCGCTTGCTGCACGAGTGGCAGATGATTGAACTGTACGAAACCGCCGAGAGTCCAAAGAAACGGCAGAGACAAACTTTAATCTCTGAGCCTCCTGCGGTCCGTGCGGTTGTGCTACCCACTCAACCACTCAACCTGGACTTTCTAAAGTTTGGCGACTACCTACGGTGATGAAATTCGAAACAATGAAAAGAAAAAAAATGTATAGTGGGAGTTGGGAACGATTGACCAGTGCAGCAGTAATAATATCGCTAACGAAAAGAGGAGAGAGTGATTATTGGAATTTATTGCATTAATCTTAGGGGAAGAGAAAAGGAAAAGAAAGCTTGCTAAAAACTGGCGAAGGAACGGAGATCGAACCAGCAACCTTCGCTTTTCCGGGGCGACGCATTAACCAAAAAGACCATTCCGCCTTTTTTCTTCCTCTGTATTGTGAATAAGCAATCCGGTAACTGGTTTCGGCAGACTAAGTTTTGACCAGCTCTCTCTTTACTGTTAGTTTCGAACTTGCTTATCGGGGTAGGCGACAGCAGTTGCTGATTTATGAACAGAACACGTTTGGCTATAAGTTTTGATGCAGGTTCTGGGCGTTTCTCTAGAAAACAAACAAAATCGTCAACTAATGTGAGCCAGAAATTATTTCAGCGAACCAATCATATTTGGGCAAGTCCCAGTGACTTGCGTTTTGACGTTGTTTGATCGGTTCCATTACGTTGTGGGCTGCGATTGGTCCCATCACGTTCTGGGCACAGCAAGTCAACCTAACTTACTTTCTGCACGTCTCGCTCACCTTCCCGTACACGACACCTCCAGAGGCATTCTTCACAAAAACGTCCAGTTCCATGCCCCGGTCGTAGGGGGATAGGTTCCTGCAGGTTCCGAGCCGCTCACTGCAGGGTCCTTTCGAAAACGGAAAGTTATAGTTTTTATTTATTGTTTTTGAGTCCGCTTGGTATTTTAATAATCAATTAGGTGTTGCAGCGAAATGTTGGAGTGTGAGGTTTTTTCAGTGTGAGTCTATCATAAATAATTAAAAGATCGCAGCCAGACATTTATAATAAAAAACAACAACAATGAACCGGGCTAAACAGTGTAGCGCACAAAGAATCATATTTTCTTGTTATCATGTTCAAAAAATCATATTTTTAATATTGTGCCACCAGAGCAAGCAAACCACTTTATATAGTAAATAAGTTTCATACTAATTCAAATAAAGAAACAGAACAGGAAAACAAGACACAAAGAACACACGCTAAAAGCATGTGATGGTGCACAGCTTGCACATAATAAAGAAGAAAAAAAACTGTCTATTGCGCGTGTGACTTCTCTTTGTTCATTTTTTTATGCGCCATGTTTTGTTATTTAGAGCAATATCCAACTCGCTTAGCTCACCACATTAATGTAACAATAATTCACCCGGATAAAGGAAATCCCGAAAGCTCGACATATCTTGAAAACATCATGTGTGCTTAGTAAAGCAGAATTAATCCTCTCGCATACCTTCATACACCGCCCCCCCCTCCCCTCCGAAAACAGCACAAAAACGGCAACATTAACAAAAGAATATGAGTATTTTGGGTATCTTTCTATGTGTGCAATAGTAGACTCAACTAAAAGAATAAATTGAGAATGCTAATGTAATCGTTTCTTTTTTTAGTAGCTCCCGTTACAAATTCTCTTGCATATAGGAAATCTTCAAAGTTCGAAACGTTGTGACTGTTGTGTATAACTGCATAAACTCCGGCGATTTTCCTCCAGCATCGAATTCCGATAGCTGGAATGAGTTCTTCACTAGCCAATAGGACGTAACACATGAACCAAATGAATGGCACACTCCAAGTATTCAACCACTTTTCGATGCTCACACAAAGTTTACTCGTATAATACTGGTAATTTCGACGCCATCGCAAGAGCAGAAAAAACATTTCATGATTTCTATAGCTTCACTATTGTTTGCTTGTAATTCCTAAAAATATAGGAAAAGAATATCCAGGCAGTTTTATGCGCGGATGAATACTTTAGATTCAAAACAATACTATTATACTTCCAAACCCACACGCACAATCATGCACGTCTACGTCATTCTGTCGTGTCATAAATAGAATGCTTGTCATTCTCACACCAACAAAGAATCCTGAAAGTTCAAGTGCACTGTCTTTACTAGCAAAGCTAAGCCTTCCAAAACATAAAGATTACTCAGGAAACTTAAGCAATCATCGTGTACACAAAGCGTCTCAGAGGCATCGCCACTGTCGCTAAGGTACTCGCTGCGTAACTCACGAGGATGATGACGTAGTGACGGCCGCCGGCGTGCAGCTCGTCCACGAACTCTGGGAGACCGCGGAACAGGTGAGGGTCGTAGGTGAAGTCGTTTCCACCGTTCATGTAGTCGATGTCATTCCACTGCGTGTCCTGCACACATCAAATACAAGCGTTATTATGATGCCAAAAAGAAGGGTCAGGGAATGTGCTGCACGCAAAATGTCAACTCTCAGAATCGCCTCGCAGAGATTGCCGACACGTGACTTGAGGTCACATGGCGGGGAAAAGTCACGTGACATTATTGCCCCCGCTAAATTTAGCAGGAAAATCTATATTACGTCACGAGTTTACATGATGTCAGTTTCTGATTTAAATTCAGAAGGGGAATTGACGTCATGTCGCGATATCACGGGACGAAGTAACATGACGGGGTCACGTGACATACATTTCCGTGTTAAATTTAGCGGTAATTTTGACGTGATGGTTCTTCACGACGTTCCTTTGGGACTCTCCTTTGTGACGGTTCTGAATGACGTTTTTTCTTTATAAATTGGGCTGATGAAACACATTTTGTCTTAAAGGTAACAAGAAGAACTGTACAAGTCTTCTGACCCAAAGCTGAAAAAAAAGCAAAAACATAAGCGGCGATTTTTTTTTTAAGCCCAAGTTTGTATTTTTGTTGATTTTATTCCATGCTCTCTACGTGTTAGAAGAAACGAAGGTGCGGATTTTAGTGAGTTACAAAAATCCCACCCCCGCCACTCACTAAGCTTGCGTACATTCGAGCTAAGAACTTATGAGTGTGACCAGACTTAGGTCTTAGTGTTACTTAAGAACGATGTCACGTGTGTTGCTGATTTCCCCATCAGCCAGACTACTAGTCTGACGTTTAAATTGAATAATCCTCATCGTCTATGGAAGTCAGTTATTTTTCACGCTTTGGTTCAGCCTATTTTTTGCTTTAGCTACGAATAACTATAAGTACCAAATCTTGTTTTTCTTTTTTTATAAAAGTGTGAATTTGCGTACGCGTCGTAACAACATACTTCATAATAAATGTCTTCGGTTATATTATTGTTCTCTAGCCATCTGCCGATAACTTACTTTCAATAGGCGTAGTCAGTGTACAATATGGCAGTATCACGTCTGTAATTGATCCGACAAAATAATACTTTACACCCATGCTAAAAAAACAGATCGCGGGATGGTTTAAATATTACTCTTTTCGTGTAAGGCTTGTGCAAAATATGAGGCGCTGGAGAAACGCAGCCTTTTGCGTTAAGTCCTTATTTCGAACTCTTTTTCTTCGCGTTCAGCCCATCGAAAAGCATTGGGCACGCGCCTGAGCACACACCTGGTATCACTGCGGCCGCAGTGTTCTTCCGCAGCATAAAGGCCGTCTGCTGTCATCGTCGCCACTGTGGCAATGAAAAAATAAATAAAGATAAATTACACTTTGGCAGGCAGACGGCGTTCAGGAGATCGGCGTTCGTTGCCATGGTGACGGCGATGAATGCAGACGGCCTTTATGCTGCGGTAGAGCACTGCGGCGCAACGATACGAGATACGCACTGAGACCCTGCCCGTATGCTTTTCAATGGGCGGAGCGCGAACAAAACGAGTTCGAAATAGTAACTGAACGCAGAAGGCTGGTTGTCTTCAGCGGCTCATAATTTTACAATCCTTACACGAAAATCATGTTTTTAGACCGGAGTTGAGAGACCCTTTTTGCCCGAAAACGTGAGATTAAATTATCAATGTGCCATTGATTCTTGAAGAAGTGCTGTCATCCTGAGAGATATGGAGATCTTCGCAATTTAAAGAGTGATATTCTCAATTATTTTCTGGTTAAACGCCGGCTGAAAATACAATTATGTTTCCCTTAAGAACCACAGAAAAGCTAAAGGAATACCTCGAAAGGTTTATGCAACACATAACTGTGGCGTTGTCTCATGACATTGTGACAAGACGACATTGTCAGTAAAGGTTTCCGTAATGTAGACTGCACAATCGTTTCTTCTATACTAAAATCACAAATTATAATCAATCTGAATTAAAAAAAAAAATTATTTTGGTGAAGAATGAAGATTAGCGGAGCTGTACAAAGGAAAGTAATGTCCGGTCGCAAGTCGGCAAGCCAGAGTGGAAAGACTGACCGCCATCTATGAGCGACGGCAGGAACCAGATACGTGGCTTGCCGCCGTCGCTCATAGATTGCGGTAGGTGTCCAGAGTTCGGTGTCTTAATTTTTTTTTTGCGGGGGAGACGATTCCGGGGAAACTAGCACCTAAAAACTCTTTCTGCAAAAAAAAAAAAAAAAATAAAAAAACGTTAACGATTACAGCGAAATGCTTGCCGAGGCATGGCAATATTATAGTTATGTCAATTATGTTATGCAGAATGCTTAATTTTAATTCGAACAATATTTTTAACGTGGGTGACAGTTAGGGGACTCTTGTTTTCACAATGTATTTACCAGGCTCGGAGACATTAGATGAGGAGATAATCGACATAATAACTAGACGAATTAACAAACGTTCGTTAATTCATTTTTCATTATAGACTTTGGGGATGATGTTGTAATTGCAGCATTGACGAGCAATTACTATAGAACGTTAACTAATTTAAAAAAATTGGAAAAAAATGTAATGCTTTTCTAGATATTAATTGGATACATTTTGACGTTTTTAAAATTCTGATCTAATAAAAAAAAAGAAATCTGACTTTCTCGAATAAAAAAAAATGGTAATCTTGTGTGAATTCACAGTACAGTTACAGCCATAGCTCCAACACGAAACGAAGTCGCTGGGCATCGGCGTCGCATTCACGCACCATGGGGCAGTGGTGCGCGTTAACGAAGTCGTTCGGACCAAAAAATACATGCCTGAGTGAGAAAACGTTTTAATGATTCTTTATAACGAGGTAGAGATGACCTGAATCAAGGACGAATCGGACAAGGTGGGTTCATATCTGGTAACGAGCCATCCCCAGAATGTCGCCCCCGAACCGCCGTGAACGGAAAGAGGGGGGGGGGGGGTTAACACACGCCTAAGTGACACCCCCACCGTCTTCCACTGCGATGCGCCGCAATCGTTATTGTTTTCCCCGGAGTTAGGTGTTTACGAACAAAAGGCATGTGCACTGCATTCTTTACTTCGACTTTCTGAATTGAGCGCGGGGGAAAAGATTGTTGACCACTCGTGCCCACTTTGTTTCCCTGAGCTCAGTCGAAAAAGATGAAGTAACATTTATACGAGGGTGGCGTCTGCGTTCGGCTTCACTGCTCGATGCGATCCCCAGTGGAACGGTGACGTAACGTTCGACGACGTGGGCAAAGGTCTGCGTCAAAAGACAAACAAATATTCTATGTTGTTGTTCCGAGGGTCGCTGGTTGTCTCTAGAGCAACTAAATCAGCTACGCTTACAGTATCGGCACTCTGTTCCCCGATATTATTGTGGGAGCCACCATATCGGCGGTCAGTGCAGAGCAGACGCCACTGCCGATCGTCATGATTCAAAATTGCGACTTCTTCAGCATCAGATTCAGTGTTAGCTGGAGAGCCCAGGGATCTCTGGGTTCAATCCCCACCCCTGCCCGTTTCAATCTGGATGAGCATCGTACCGGTGTTGCGGTTGTGTATCACTACTGCGGGATGCACGTTAAAGACGCGAAGATAGCGGCTGTACTGCGCTAGCTAAATTTGTCATTTAATGCTGGAAGACTCGTCGCCCGTTGAGGCAGACCAAGTTCTAGGCTGTATCAATATAAACATCCCATCCCAAAGTTTCGCTGTTAGGAAGCTCACGTAATATTATTTTGACCCGTCGGGAATTGTTTCAACATTTGTGAAGGACGGAAAAGCGTTTCCTTTAATTTTAAATTAAGATTCAGATAACTGCTAACTGCAATTTTAAGCAGAAAAACAGGTAAGTGTAGTTACTCTGAAGCGTAGCTTAGTTAGTGGCTCTATATTCGTTTTCACTTCAAGAACCGTAGTAAAACAAAGAAAAAAACGGCTTTACACGGAGCATTACTATTTTCCCCATTTATGTAAATAATTAAGATATATGTAAGTGCATTTTAGACTAGATATATGTAACCTTATCAAGACGTACACTCTTCAAACGCCAAAAGCATTGCTTCTTCCTCCGACAACCAAATCCTGTAAGAACTACTTCGCGCGGCGTACGAACAATGCGCAAAACCTCCCTTTTCTTGAGGTGAAAAGGCATATAGTTGTCCCCATCGGTGTAGTTCTCAATCGAATCACTAAGGGCTCGAAGATCGGATCTCCTTCTCAATGCTCCGTTTGACATTAGGTACGACCGCAACTAACGCTATAATCCGATTGATCGAATCACGCAGCGCCGAAACCTAGCACCAATTAAACCAATGACGCAGAGAGTAAATCGCAAGATTAGGGCGCTTTCACTGGACGTGAGTGGTTTAGCCGGTGATAGCAAAGGCATCATGACGATCGGCATGACTATTCCCTTTTGGCGCCGCTTGATTGACTACATCCGATGCTAGCTTTGGCTGCGGTCAGACTTAATGGGAAACGCAGTATACTGCCTTTCATGGTTTTTCCGCATAGTGATTTGATCACCGTAGCTGGGACGTGGTACTGTTTATTTGGCGAGGCTGGAGTAGAGTAGGGACACCAACGTTACTAGAACACGCAGTTAGGAAACTCACACTCGAAGCCCGGACCGCTCGAGTTCACCGTTACCAAACTAAATACGGTAACAGCGCCGCCCTTTAGCGACGAGTCAAAACATGAAAGTTCATGTATATAGCTACTGCGAAATGGCACTGCGAGATGACGCCACTGGCCCTTGCACGACTCGACCTGAACCAATGAGGAGCGCAAGTCCGTCTGCTTTTCGCACAGAGGTTGCGATGATGTCAGAACGCCGAGTTCTTATTGGCTGATTGGAAACAAATAGTGGGTAGAGCTCAAGGCATCTAGCATTCAGGTCTACCCCTCCGTCCTTTCAGTCAAAGCCAATCAGAGCTCGGCGTCGTTCTCTGACGTCACTGCAACTCCTGCGCAAGCGTCAGACGACTTGCATTCCGCATACGTGCAGCTGTGCAGTTGACGGAGTGGCCGCTGCGGGAGAAAGGGTGGCGTTGCGATCGCCATTAGTTTGATTCTCGAGTAGGGATAGGAGTTACGTTTTTAATGCAGGCTCTATGGCAGTTTCTCAGCTGAGTTGTTCCAGTAGCGTTGATGGACTCCATTGTTTTGTACATTGTTCCTTGTTCATTGTTATTGTTCATTGTTCACTCTTAATATTCATTGTTCCAATAGCGTTGATGACCTTCATCGTTAGTGAACAGTGCAGCGTTACACTGTTCAAACTTTGTAGTTTTACGCTTTTTATTTTATCTTTCTGTTCTTTCGTTTCTCCTTTAATCACCTAATCCCTCTCCCGCATAACAAAGCAGCAAACTGGGACAAATGCTCTAGGATTACTTCTTTGTCTTCCTTCCTGTCCTTTCTTCCTTGGTGGGCACTGTTCACCCGTTACAAGGGAATGGCCAACAAAATCCAGTCCAATCCATTGAAATACGAAGGCAATGACCGTACACTCACCAGTGGGATTCCAGCCTGGATATTCTTCTCCATGATGAAGCGCGTCCTGTTCAGCGACCCGTAGTTGAAACGACACAAGTGAAAGCCCAGGCCCCAGTAAGGGGCATGGCGGGAAAGCCGACCACGCGCTGAAGCTGTTGAACCACCTTGGCTGGAGACGGGCCAACGAAGACGAACATGTCCAGGATGCCACCGATGGCCCGGAAGGTGGCCGCCGGAGTCGGTTGCAGTAAAACCTCTGCCAAGAGGAACCCGATATGGCGTAAAACGAGGAAACATAAAACGAGACAAATTTGCAGTCGTATTTCGATCTATCGCTCAAACAGTGATACGCCTCCTGCGCTGAAATGTGAAGAACACTCTGGTGCCCTTATTTTGGGTAGTACAAGCTCACCTGATTGGGCCCCGGACTACCTGTGGCGCCTTCGTTGAGCTTTTTTTTTATGTAGTCTGAAGAACGGAAAAAAATACCTTTGGATTTCCGAAATTGACTAGATTCAACTCCATAAGACGATCAAAAGTGCCAGATTCAGGCCATCACCGCTAGGGTACGCGTCTGTTATCATTGGGTAGTACCGTCAGAATATCTTGCTTCGCGATGCTTTTATTTACTTTTGTTTTTCTTTTACACAGGAACGCGTGCGACCGTACTCTTGGCTCACGCTCCATGTGACGCAGCTTTGACGATAGCCTCCTATATAGTGACCAATCCTGGCATATCGCTCCGAGGAGCGGCCCCCGAAATGGAAAAGGTGGAGCGGCAGACAACGGTTTAGAGAGAGCCACGTGACTGGCGCTTCGCTGCGGCGAGACGCCGAAACACACTTCTTCCGAGCGAAGAAGTCTGTTTCGGGTCCTCGCCTTTGCGAAAGCTGTACGCTGACGTCCATCTTCCCGAGAAATGGCTGTTTGATGTTCTGTGCTACCAGATCCTCGCGCTCCAAATCTGTGACCGGCCACTCTATGGCTCTGTCGTCGAACTGCCAGGCACCGTGAGTATAGAGGAGGCTATATTTTGACCTGTGCTTCGATTGCGTTCGAATTCTTATTGTTTGTTCGTATTTTGCTCGTCACTGCGTTCCGCACCAGAGCAGGCACGCTTTTAGAGTGTAAAAGTTTGAGATGCTCAAGTTTGTAGTACTCAAAATAAGTCCTAACACGTTTCTTACGCAGCGCCTCTATGTAGGGTGCCTGGAACGCGTCTCCGACTGGTGTGTTTACCGCGTCCAAAAAGTGGTCCCTCCATTTACACCTGATGACGTCATAGAAGTGTCATGTTGTCGTTAGTCGCGATCCTGGCGGCGTTTCAGCAGCGGCGGTGTGCATGGGAGACGCCTGTTCTGCTGCAGGTCGCTCTCCAGTGTGACAGTCCAAAGACGTTTAGGCCGCTAGAAGTTGGAACGCCACGACGACAGCGACACACGCATTCGTTCGTGATTTTCGCCAGCATTTCTACGACCAACCGCCAGGACCGCGACAGGCAACATCATGACACTCCGGCTTCTGTGCCGTCATTTGATGCCACTTGCGGGACCACTTTTGATGTATGGACGAGTTAGGACGCTAAACACAGCAGTCGGAAAAGGGCAGGCACCATACTCTAAGCAACGGAGGAGACCTGTATGTAGAATTGCGCATTTTATGAGGAACGTCGGGGGCGCGAACTCCAGTCTGAAGTTTCCAGGCAATGACGCCTTGCTTTTTAGCGTCTCCACGTTCTACACGTCCTCTCTCAGGCAGTTTTCCTCTCTTGCCGTTGTTTGCAAAGTTCTTCGCAGTTAGCAAAGTCTTCTTGAAGCATCTCAGAGTCGTCCTCTGGCTGTCTTGTTTTTATTCCTTTGTTGCGTCGTCTGCCCTCTAAGCTCTCGGTGCAGGTGTTTGGCAGCGGCCAAACTCTCTCCGACCTTGGTACGCGTCGCTCACGATTTCAAAGCTAAGGCATAGTAAGCTTCAGTAAGAATTCGAATCTGAATTTACAAATGACTTTTCATGAGTGCTTTGTAAGGGTTTGGGAACAATGGCTTGAATCAAATAGACTGCTTCATGCACAGCTTTCGCAATCTAAGGGAAAGCCACAACATGCCGAGACCGGTTCTATTTAGTGTTGAAGCTGGGAATGAATCTGTGATATTCAATTTACACCATTTTTGCACAGCCATAAATGGTTTGAAATAGATCCATTGAAAATATAAACGTTTTGAAAGGATTTGTCCGGCTAAACGTATCAAAATTCACAAAGTGACAAAAAGGGTATATGACTTATGCTATTTTATAGATTCTATGCTCCTTTTTTGGAGGAATCCTATAAATGTTGTCAGTAAAGAAGTGTGTGCGAATGGTTGTTCGATTCATAGCGCCTAGTCATTAATATTTCTATAGCCCAAGTAAAAGCCAAGACATATCGACTTTCTTCTCGAGTGTTTAAGCTAGGAATGATATTTCTTCTGTATTTCATTTAAACATGGATTTGCACAACCATAATGTTTTAACTTTTATATGTACAGGTGTGCCAATAGAGGTTTGAATCGAACAGTGCTGCATTGTTCCTCCACAATACTAGAATAGACAAGGCAATTGCTACCTTCAAGTATTTGAGCTAGAACTGGCACTGATGACACTGAAACGGCACACAAAGGTCACAATTTTAAAATGTGCTATATGATATTCATGACAAATATCCGGAACACGTTACAGAAATTAACTGGGTGTGTGGAGAGGAAGAGGATGTCTTGGCCCTGAGTTTTAGCAGTGAGAGTTCTGAAGACATGGTGTTTAGCAACGGAGGTTAACCCCTGACAATATAAGAAATTAAAAATACACGTAGAAAGACACAAATATCTTTGAGGTATGGCTTAATTAGTGATGGAAATATATGAAGGAACAAGAAAGAATATAATTAGGAGTGGCCAATTGAATTCAGCTACTATGTAACTCAAGCTGCTATGAGAATTAGAATGGGTAGTGCGTGGTAAATGGTATATTGTAGGACGTGATGGCGTCTAGATGTTATTTTGGCAGTGGTTTTGGAATTAGGTCAGAGGCTCACTTAGCACCGGAAATTTGCCAATGAAGTGTGTGCGGAATGCCACTGAAAGCTTATGTAAACTCAGCAAGTTAGGCGGGTACATCGGCTGGTCGTCCTTTGGGACCAGAAAAAAATTAGTAAAATAAAATTTGAGCAAAACAAGTTAACTGAAATGAGCAATGTGTGGTTGGCATAGAAAGTATAAAAACAGTTATGCGTTACGAAATTAAGCATATAAGGAACGAGTAAAACCTGAAAGGTGGCATGTAAATACCGACGCACTATGGTTGATGGGGCTGAGCAAACTAGTGCAGTGGGGAAAAATACCGTATAAACCGGAATATAGGTCGAATTTATTTTTGAAAATGGACCTGAAAAAGTCGACCCTCGTCTTATATAACAGTCATTAGCGGAAAAACAAAAATAATCTCGCAACCACTGGGTGGCTGAAGCCGCCATCTAGTTTCCTTTGCCATCGTTTAGCACTCGATCCACTTGTAGCGAAGGTCACGATTCACTTTCATTTGTGCTCCTTGTGTTTTTTTACATCTAGCGTTGTCGCTCCCGGATTGATAATGGAGCGGAATAGAAGACAGTTCGCGGTAGCCTTCAAGAAGAAGGTAATCACCTATGCAGAGATCCACGGGAATCTTTCAGCGCCGCGCGAATTCAGTGTATCGGAGGAAAGCATACGCTACCGACGAGGCCAGGTTAAAGCGTTAAAGGAAGAAACTTCATTTCGTGGAAGGACTGCGGTGTACCCCGAATTGGAAACAAAGGTGGCAAATTTTATTCGGGATCTGCGCGCCAGATCGCTACCTGTGACGCCGGACTGGATCCGTACGCAAGCCGTCGAGGTCGCTCGTGCCTCCGAGCTCTCAGGGCGCAATCTCAAAGGGACGACATCGTCCCTTTGAATTGCTGTTAGTGAACTCGTCATGGGACGAAGGTTCTGAAGAATCTGAGTGGTAACGCTCGTGCACTTCCTGTTTTATTGCGTGCGAAGCAATTAAATAAATGTGCCGTGTTTTCTCGTCCTTCCGTATACTTGGCCAATTTTGTTACCAAGGTAAGGTTAGCATTTTCTTGCCATAAAAACTTTTTTTTCGCTTTTTGCAACTTGTAAATTAGGGGTCGACCTATATTCCGGTTCGACCTATATTCAAGCTTTTATGCGGTAGTAAAATTATCCGAAAGCAAAATGTGGAAGGGAAGAATAATGCAAAGCAACTTAACTTCAAATTGAACAGCTTGCAAAAACAATATATTGGAGGGAACAGATATTTGAAAATTCACGGGAAAGCTCTTTTGCGATTAGAGGCAAGAACGGAAGTCTTAAGTACAAAGACATATATGGCTCAAATTTTAGCAGATACAGTAGTCGCATGTGTGTCGTATGCTACAGTAAGGGCGATTCGCTAGAACATGTGGTTTTGAACTGCACGGGGCCTTTCTTGCCCTCCTGAAATCGGTTACTCATTTGGCGGGAGCGCTGGGTTTTGCTGTTGAGAATAAAATCACTACGAAGAAAAAATGAATACTTAAAAAAAGTCTGGGCTGCGTTTGTTCTATGCTTCCCTCCATAACATATTTAAATGCGATATCACGTGGACATTCCTTCTATGAAGTTCACATTCCACTGAATAAATGAATAACAAACTTCTTCCTTCACTCAGCTCTCGGTCGCAGCAGTTGGAACCCATTTTGCTCCTTTGTTCACTTTAAAACGCTATTCTTTTTTTTCCGGCGTTCCATCGGGATGACGAGCACGCTGAGTCCAAGTGAGCCGCCACTTCTGATCAGTGATGTCCTCTTCATTCCGCTCCTTCATTTTGCGAGGCATTCTGAAGTCGACCAGCGCACTTCCAGGAAACGTATGTCCTATCCACCCATTTGTGGTAACTTCCGGTTTTTTCTTATACGCCATTTCGTTGCCTAAATGATTTCCGGTTTCGGAATGGGCATGTTCTTGTTTATTAGATTTTACTTTTTTTGTGTCAGAGTAATTTTGGTGTTGCTGTGCATTAATAGACTCTTTGGAAACGGATGCACTATATGATTGTGAAAAGTTGCAAACCAATTCTCAAATGTATTTTTTTTTTGATTCTCGCGTGGTGAACATCGTCGGCATAAACGTGGTACATGGGCGGCGGTGCAAGCTTGTCTTGTTTGATTGAAGGCACCCGCAACAATAAGATATCGCTGGACCTAAACCGTAAAATGTCATGTGTGTCAATGAGCATTTCATCGACGAAATGGGACGCGGAGTCTGGCAATCCAAAAAGGTTTCTATTATGGCATCAAAGGTATTTATTTCCTCAACATATATATTTATCAACTAATAGAAACCTTGTCTTTTACATTCTTGTAAATTGGACCTGTTATTGACGGGATTTGTGCACTTTGTAATCCCAGGCAATTCTAAATTACGACAAACATATACTGTTCCCAAGTAATGAACCCTGCAACGCCCGCGCAGGATCCGTCGTCAGACCGGCCACTGTTCCTCCTAAGCCGAAACATCCTACGTCTTGGTATCTTTCTGTCCTGCAGTTGCGCGACCTGGGAGCACTCGCACGCTTTACCCGTTTTTTGGCTGGCACACAGCAGCGTGTTAGAAAACTCTGAGCACGCTTGATGACGTTACGTCGAGACACTACCGGGACATCCGTGCTTCAAATGTCGCGGGACAGACTAATCACCGAATACGTTCCTTTGTAGCCCCGCTTCATACGAAACACGGATAAAGGCTCACTGATGTAGCAGCGTTTGAATAGTGTAGAGGAATTTACGTCAAGTCACAACTGCAAGTCACCGGGACGCCCCTGCTACTTAGTAAGACTTTAAGCGTGGCAATTGATTCGAGGAGCATTTTTGAGCGCCATATGTGGTGCACGCATGTCCCGGAGACTTCCTATTGTAACTTGTCGTAGCGTCGTCAAGCGCAACTGTATGAATGGGTGATTACTCGCGGTCGTGTCGACGAAGCTCCTAACACCGTTCTACGTTGTCACGGGTCAGGTTACTTACGGGTACAAACGTCGTTCTTCATTCAACATTCATGAATTCGTTAGGTGAAACGTTTCAATCGGGTCAATGAGCGGCGACGCGTTAGTGATTGCTCGTAACATCATCGGTCATTCAGTGGCAAACTTGAATAACACGCCCTCGTCATTGCCCGAGCCCCGTAGGAAAACACACACAACACCAGGCAATCGAAAATGGATATGGCACCAGGAATCCGCCATCATGTTTGTTGTTTTACCTTGCAAAAAGGTGTATATCATAGAATGGCCGAATAAATGGATGGTATTGGGTTTGCCCTTTGCATCGGGTGGTAGCTTTCGCCGCCTAGCCTAGAATAATTTTCACCCTTCCTTTTCAATATGGCTACAAGTTCTGTCTCTTTTTGAATTATACATCCTACCCATTTTGAGTATTCTCACGCCTCTCTCCACCAATCCTTTGTCTACCTTTTTGGGACTTTAAATCTTTGTTCCTCCGTTCTTTTCTTTTCTCCAGTAAAACTCGGGGCTTCAGCCAAATCCTTTTGCCCCTTCAGGAATGGCAGGACAAAGCCTATACACATCAAAACCATACGTTGTAGCGTCTCGTTATCGCTACGCCATAGGCACATATATGTCTATCTCTTAAAACCTAGCCATATATATTCTTTTCCTCAGCATTCCCGTTCTCGCCTCGAAGAGCAAAGAGCTTCCCCGTGAATTATCAAACGCCTGTTTCTTTGTTTGCCCTTATTTGCTTTTTGTGAATCGTACATTGCTAAATTTGATTTGGCGCACACTCTCCCCTCCCATATTTCTTTTTTTTTTTTGATTTTGTATAACTTTTTTTTGCCACTAAACTAGGCTGCTCAGGCCCATCACTAATGTGTAGGCAACTTAATGTCGGTTTTGTGTTTTGCTCGTTCGTTTTGTGTATATATTTTGATATATATTACGTTTATACTTGTATCGCCCATCCCGTATTCTTTATTTAAGCTAGCTTTGGCACAAAATTGAGCTAACTGCATAATTGCCTAATTGCCTCTCTACACTGAATGAACGACCTGCCCATGTCTTCTTGGTCATCGCATTTGCTGAGCTGCCATTCGGTGCCACCCTGCCCATACTCCCTTGTCGAATTTCCATCTTTGATTGAACCTCTTATCTCATGCAGACACCACTTCCACACAATAGTCCAGGCACCATCACTCCTTTCCACATGGGCCTAACCAGTTCATATTCATTATAGTGCCACAGCACCTTGATTCCCATAATTACTGCATTTACTTTCTCTTTTTGAATTATAATTAATCTATGTTTCTCTAGACATTTACTTCACTCCTTTGTTCCATACTCTTCATATATTGTGTTTGCCTGCGTGGTCTATTACAATTGCTTGTATTTTCGGGGGTTCACTCCCACTGTCATTGAGCGCCGTTACTCCACACGTGTAACTACTAAATCCCATGCCCAAGATGTTGTGTTCTTCTCAACATATCACAGTTAGTTAATGCAATGTATTTTTAGATAATCGCCATGAGAACTATGTGCTATGACCGCTTTCGAAAGTGTGCCCTCTGTTGGAAGTTGTCTAATCCCTGCAGATTGATGTACACATGCGCGAGCTCCTTAAGTCTGATTGCGCCTTGGCTTCACGTACACTTTTGCAGCGTGAACACATGTGCGAGCTTACCCGCTGGTGCCACTTGTCGTTCCGCGGTGTTGGTTGATGGCAAAAAATCTGATCGCATTCCATACCTTTATTTACAACCCTCCCTGTAGACTTCAACAGAGGAAACCCCCTGCAGCCACAATGGCTGAGCGCGGAGCTCCCAAACTTGGGGCTCTGGTTTCGGTTCCCTTTTCGAGACCTTCGGAGTTTTGTTCTGTCGGGTCAGTTTCACACACCACTTACCGGCGCATGCTCATTCATTTTGCGTAAAGAGCAGAATTTGTTGGGGGGATGGCGACAGAAACGCTATCCCATTTACATATAGAACTTAAAATAATAACACGATAGATTTAAGACGGGCGCAATAACAGGTGTCTGTTTGGTTCATTCTGCGTATGGATCAAATAAGCGCCT